>WJEZ01000307.1:0-32755 GCA_009869925.1 Thalassaphorura encarpata
GGAATATGCGCTCCTTTATATTATGCTACATTAGCCCATTAGGCTTAGGACAATCCGTTTGCAATGTAATTTAATGTAATAAAAATTCAAACTTGGCATTTCAATTTAAATTAAAATTAATCTGAACTACAATTAAATACGTCTGTGGCCTGGTGATATGTAATGCAAATATTCTGTGTATAAACAATAAGAAAAATACACAAAACATCAAGATCTGCCTATCGTATCGATCGATCCCAATTTTCAAAAGGTTTTCAATTACGTGGTGGAACTGTGGAGCCGGTGACTTTTTATACGTACTTGTACGTCAATCGTTACGTAAATACAGTACCGTGAAAAGTTCTTAAAACGTTTATAGTTATAGTGAAATGAAAATAATACAACTATTTTTCAATTAACCAAAACTTCTAATTTAATACATGCACAATTCTACTAATTTGACATTTTCCATTCCATCTAGCTTATTTCCATCCCGTATCCTTGTTGCACCTCAACAACATTATGCTCTAAACCAGAAAAACCAGAAAGTGTGAAATGCTCAACAATGGACAGTTAGGTTGTGTCGGTCTCAATAATGCAATGTCTATAGTGCCTAGCCTAAGGCCCTCCTAAACCACAACAATACATAACATACAATCAAATGGACTCCATTATAATTTTACCACTACAACTACTATGATACGGAACAAGTTGTCATTCTCATTCGCGGACCACAAAATAAACCAGCATTAAAATGCAAGTGCGTCATACTTTTTCCTTAGTACATGCTAATGTATTGGGGGACGGGGGACGTANCATTATAATTTTACCACTACAACTACTATGATACGGAACAAGTTGTCATTCTCATTCGCGGACCACAAAATAAACCAGCATTAAAATGCAAGTGCGTCATACTTTTTCCTTAGTACATGCTAATGTATTGGGGGACGGGGGACGTACGTACGTACGTCCGTGCTAGATAACCATGTATTCAACACATGCTGCATTGCATTAGCTACATTTACTTTTTGTATTCATACATATGCAAATTATCTTCATCTTCTGCCTGACATATTTGATAAAAACTATAACCAACTTTCCAAAATTAAATAAGAATGAATGGAAAATTTAACCCTAAGACATTCGCTTCGCTCGCACTATACTAGATTAGCTTCGCTCGCACTAACTACATTGGCATCAAGATTTTCAGCATGTGACATGACATTGGCTGCTGCTGTCTTGAGTTCAGCATGGCCTGATTAGCATGTATTGACTTGACCTGGCCTGACCTAAAACTAGTAGCTAATAAAAATCTGTTAAAAAAAGAAACTTACGCCATGATGAATAGTTGTCTGGGCACACGGTGTGTGCTTTGGGTTTGCTAGTGCAACGTTGGTTTTAGAACCCCATTGTTAATTAGCGGACGCGTTCGTGCAATTAGGCACGAGAACTCATTTTGAAAAACAATTGAAAAAAGCACAAGGATCAGAATTTTTGGACTTGATTGTTTGCTGAGTACATTGAGAATGAAAGAGGAAAAGAGGCCCAAGCTATAAACTCAAAAGCTGATGCAATCCAAACCAAATTCCACCCTACACCTTCAACCCACGAGCCATGGTTCGTTCATAAAATATTCGGGATGAAATTTTAACTGATAACAAAATTCTGGAATCTAGATTTAAAATCTAACTCCCAATGATACTCCTAACACTAGGCAAAAATCATATTGTTTTTCAACAGTTTATTCGTATTTTATTTTTTAATTTAGATGTAGGAATGAATTGCATGGTTCATGACCTTCCCATTTGTTCCCTACTCGTTCTCAATAAATAATTGAAAGGCGGGGGTTATTTAGTGCACTGCACTGCACTGGGCACGAGTAGAAAACCCCAAAGAGTTTAATGTTGACGTCAGATTTTAATAATTACAATTAAATTGTGATCGGGTTGACCCGTTGACGGCCGACGGCGGCGACTGTTCAGCGCATGCATGATACGATAAAAATTATGATGAAGAGGGGGAAGTGATCGTAAACACTTCAAAAATACGGTCAAAGGTGTTTTTTATATAATAATGGGCTTGCGCTTGGTTTGCTTGGCTAGTATCTTGGCGAATTGAACTAAACTTGGACAAAATTAATGCATCATCGCTCAGTTTAACTTTGGGTCAATTCTCAAGTAGTAGAAGTAGTACAGCTGTGAACTTGATACAATTCGGTCTGGATCGGTGCATTTAATTGCCTATTGTCTCAATTAGCTAATTCAGCATCACGTTGTATCACGCACGTAAACAAGTAATTAATCTGATTTTAGAAATTAGTCATTTTAATCAATTTTTGACCCAATTGGTCGCTTTGATAGTCCTAAATTAAATCAAGTTAAATTACAGGCTAATTTATTAGCAATACTATTATTCTATTTTATTACGAGGTGATATTAAATGAATTGAATGAAGAATAATTTGTTTCTGGATTAAAATGCAAAAAATTCCAGCTTAATAAAATACAGCGCTTTCACGGCTTGCATTCTGACTTCTAACTTCTATCTGGTTTCGTTTCGTAGAATAAAAGAATATTGCTCGTATATATGCTAATAGCTTTATTGCTGGATTACTTCCAATTAAATTAAACATAAAAAGCTTGACTCCAAAAAGTACTGCTGTGGAATTGCTCTTGTCTTGAGTGGAAGGTTTAACAAAGTTTAATCTTATGGATTACGATTTATTGTTTTTAAAGTTTTCTTAAATAACAATGTGATTTTTATAAGATTTATGGGCAGAATTTGACCTCATAGCCACTGGAATTAGGAGAAGCACTGATACAGGCAAATACGCTCGTCGCATCATCATAGGCATAGCTATAAGCATCTGGACATTGATTTTTAAACACCCGTGTCATATCAGACGGTTGAGGACAAGTCTCCCGATTATATGGAGGTTCTGGGCAACAATAATATGGATCTCTTGTCGCTGAACAGGCACTATTACATCCAACAATCCCATCGCCTCCTGGCCCGTACACTTTATAACTTTCTGGGCAAACTCCAAAATTAAAATTGCAATCCACACGTCGACATTTATCTCCAGGAGCTGTTCCAAAAGGAGTAATTGCCATTGGGAGATTGAATCCATCCACTTGAGAAATGTCATAAAAATCTAGATTCATAAAATCTGAGTCTAGACCAAATTCTGCTAAGGTGACTGCGGAGAAAGTTGTTCTGCCCCCAGGTGGGGCATCTCCTGTCACGCAGTTGGCTCCGTTTGAGTCACATCCTGTTTTCCCCCATACACGACCAGACGTCCATTTGTGAATTACATCGAAAGTTGATTGTTGACCTCTCCCAAGGAAAAAGTTTCCACCTGCTGGAATTTGATTATCTCCGAACGTCCCGACCCAAATATCTTGTTGACAGTTGTTTACAACACGGATTTGATGGGAAATGCAAAATGGAAGCAGGGCAATTGCTACCAACGCCGTCACGAACATATTTCTAAATAAATATTTCGTTTAAATTACGAGAACGAGAGATAAACTTTATGACTTAGTAATCTAGAAGTGCTTAACGCCTGTTTAAATTTTAACAGCTAATTTCTACTCGTATTTATACCAGAATTTCCTTTGCATATTTTCATATCATCTGTAAGCAGTACGACAAAACAGCCTTTCCAGGAATACATAAATTCTCCAAATGCGCATCCCCCTTTTTAGAAATGTTGTGTTTCTATTGATATGACAGGTTGAGTTCCAGGAGGATTAACACTTACCACATCACACTCTGTAATAAATCTTTCGAGTTTATTCAATTCTAATGTTATTATTGCTTTACAATGGCACATTTCATGGATTTGGATTGATGCGTAGTAGAAAATAGTCGTGTCGTATCGTAACTGCTGGAGAATGATTAATCGCACCAATGTAAATGCACCCATGATTTATAAGAAGATTATGAATTCATTTTCTCGGAAATTAAAAAAAAATCAATAGACAAAGCCATTGTGCTGCTACAAGTTGTATTTGCAGGTTTCATGATGGGCAAAATGCATTGCATATGAATGCTTAGTAATTGAACTTGAAACAAGTGTTTTGTTATCTAAAGCTGCCCTTTTATCTTTCAATAATTGTCGTAAGCTTTAATCCTGATTATAGTTAAACCATATGGCAGGACATCCCATTCTAGCCATGTAAATTGTGATAAATTTGATTTAGTTTAACTTTAGTTGGCGTGTTAACTAGAATTTAAGGAATGAATAGGATGGGCAAACTGAAGCCTTTTGTAGTTTTGGAAATATTACTCATATTTTTGACTGTGGATAGCATTGGAATAAAACTTCCACAGAATCCGAATCCAACTCCATTAGATTGGTGGGAATCGTCAATTATTTATCAAATTTACCCACGATCTCTTCAGGATTTTGATGGAGACGGCGTTGGAGATTTAAAAGGTGAAATTCGAAAATCATTGTTTTAAATTTTTGTTTGGGCATTTGAATTACAATTTATTTTATACACTTAGGAATCGAATCGAGATTAGAAGACTTAGTAGACAATGGAATAGGAGCCGTATGGATTTCACCGATCTATGCTTCCCCCATGAAGGATTTTGGCTACGATATTTCCAATTTTACGGCTATTGACCCTAGATTTGGTACAATGGAAGATTTTGTTTCTATGCAATCTGCTATGAGAACAAGAGGTACACGAATACACGATATTTTATCTTACAACGACGGAATCATTAATTACAAGCACAAGTAACGAAATAAATTATTTTCAGGCATAAAACTCATAATGGATTTTATACCAAATCATTCGAGTGATCAACACGAATGGTTTCAAAAATCGATTGATCGGATCCCTCCATATGAAGATTTTTATGTGTGGAAAGATCCAAAAGGATTTGACAATCAAGGAAAACCCATTGTACCTAATAATTGGGTATTTTTGAATAAACATTGGAAAATTATTCGTCATTATTTTAAATTATTATGTAATTTCTCTAAGGTGAGTCAATTCGGTGGGTCAAACTGGGAATGGAATGACAAGAGACAACAATTCTACCTTCACCGCTACCTGGTTGAGCAGCCGGATTTGAATTTTGAAAATCCCGCCGTTCATGAAGCTATGCATGACGCCATGCGATTTTGGCTGGAGAAAGGTGTAGACGGCTTTCGTATGGATGCAGTAGCTCAAATGTACGAGGATCAACGATTTTTGGATGAAGAACCTGACCCTAATAGACCAACTGATGCTATCCCAGAAGAATATCGCTATTGGCAACACAAGTACACGTACAATCTACCACAAGTTTTACCAGCTTTGGCAGGATTCAGAAAAGTTGTAGATGAGTACTCGACGGGAACTAGCAAGCGGTATGCGTGATACGTAATTATATTATCAAAATATTATAAACATTTTTGAATTGACAATAATAGGCTAATGACAGTAGAAGCCACGATTCCTACACTAGATGGTCTCATGCCATACTACGGCAATGATACTATGCCAATTGCTCATTTTCCTTGTAATTTTGAGTTTGTGAGAAAATTATCTTGTGGATTTAGTGGAGCTAGGATTTTAAGTATAGTAGATGAGTGGTTTACCAAAATGCCTGAGGGAAGAATTGCTAATTGGAATGCTGGAAATCATGACACAGCAAGGATTGCTTCTAGATTTGGACAAAACGCTGTTGACGCTTTTAATATGATAGTTCATTTGTTGCCCGGATCTTCAATTGCTTACTACGGAGAAGAAATTGGTATTTATTTAGTTTTGTTGAATTCGTGCATGTAATGTCAAAATATTTTGGAACTTTACTTTTTCAGGTATGGAGAATACATGGATTAGTTGGAATGATACACGTGATACGGCTGGACTTAATGCTGGTAATGATCGCTATCAAATTTTCTCAAGGGATCCTGAACGAACCCCGATGCAATGGAATGATCAGAAGAACAGCGGTTGGAAAAAAAATATATTTTACCTTCAACAATTGATTTGAGATTTTAAATCTGAAACTCTCTTTGTAGGATTTTCAGAAAATGACACTACTTGGCTCCCTATGAATCCAAAGTATCGCGAAGTTAATGTTCAACGTCAGATAGAGGCAGGTGAAAGTCATTTGTTAATTTTTAGAAAAATTTCTGCTCTACGAAAAACAGATATTTGGAAATATGGATCTTTGGAAACCAATGCTCCAAATTCTGGAATGGTATTTGGATTTACAAGGTAAGGCAAAAGAACAAGTTCAATTTTAAATTCTAAAGTTTATAATTAACAATTTAATGTGCAGGATATTTAACAAGGAGGGGTTCCTCGTCCTTGTGAATTTTGGCGATAGTAACATGACAGTGAATGCTAGAGCTAATTTCCAGGATATTCCAGACTCTGCAACTGTATATACTCGAAGTTATGG
Source organism: Thalassaphorura encarpata (assembly GCA_009869925.1). Lineage (NCBI taxonomy): Eukaryota > Metazoa > Arthropoda > Collembola > Poduromorpha > Onychiuridae > Thalassaphorura > Thalassaphorura encarpata. The sequence goes on from WJEZ01000307.1 coordinate 6,393, forward strand.
TTTTCAACCAGTGGAAACTTTCGTGGGGTAAAGTTAAACAAATATTTGCACTTGTGTGTGGAACATTAACTTATTTTAGTTTTTATTTTACTCTATAGAAATTCTGTCAACACTGAGAATATTCTTATTGGCCCAAAACACAGTTTGGTACTGGAATTCCAAGTCCCTGCCTCAAGTACTGGGGTTCCTAATTTGTCATTCAACAAAATTTTCATTCTAATCGCAGCAGTTTTGACATTTACAACAAGACCTTGAAAAAAAAAGATATTTGACTATGATATGCATGAAGAAAAAGTGTAAACTTATAAATATTTTGAAAGATATAATATAGTAACCTCTGTTTTATTCAACCAAAATTGACTTTTAAAAAGAGAATGAACATCAATGATTTATACTCGTATAATTTGTTTTGATTCTCTAATTGGGATTTCACTCAAAGAAAGTTTCTGATTTAACTACTCAAAATTCAAATATTTCTGGAACAAATTTAAATTAGCACAAATTGTAACACTGGAATGTTAGAATCAACGTTGGCTCAAGCCTTAAACGACTAAGGAAGAAAATAAAATAAAATAATAAATATAACAACTTGCGTAATGAACAAGAACACATTGTGTGTGGGCATGGACAGTTGAATTGGAAGAAGAAGAGTTGAGTTGATGTTGTGCAATGTGTAATTGGATTCCTTCTTCATCGTCTTCTTCCTTTTCTCAAAGTGGACATACCATGTACACGTAGACAGACGCAGGGACCAAAGGATCCAAAACCAATTCATCCCCAGATGGAATCTCCACAAAATCAAAATACGAGAACGTGGTTCTCATACGCTCTGCAAGGCAACACAAAAAATAATACAAATTACACTTAGTTTTGAAAGATTTGTGAACCCCATTGAAAACTTTGACCCTTGGATTTAACTTTACATTATTCATGTAGCATTTACGAATTATAAAATAACTTAACTTACCCTTATGAGCACATTGTTGTGGAAAGTAGACGATGACATTGTCACAATGCATGATGTCCTTTGCATAAGCCAAAAGTACCAAAAACGCTTCTTTAGAGAACCCATCCAAAATCCCAGAATTGATCTCCAAATACAAATCTTGTTTGTGAAGAATTGCATTTGCATTGAAAATGACGTAGGGAGCAGTAGAGCAATAAAAGTCAAACTTGACCCAATGAGAATCTTCATCCCCTGGGATCAAATAGCCAGATCCATTAGGACCCTTGTCCGTAGACAAATGAATTGCGTAGTACATGTTGTTCATGGTGACAAAGAAAAAAACGGGTTAAAGTTTAAGTCCTATTGATAGGGAATAAATCTCAAGAGTGTGTCTTGACGAGTGGATTGATTATTAATGAATGAGTGACGAATCGGTTGGCCTGGCCAGAGTTTGAGAGAGACCAAAAAGGCAGTCATTCACCTCATAGCGTCTTTATTTTTTTTCTTATTTTTGCGCATAAGCCAACCCACCTGGGCTGGACGACGGTGACGATGACCTGGGCCTGGCATCATTAAACCCGCTAAAACTGGTAAAGGCAAAAATGAATGGAAGGCGAAATTAAATCCGTGCTTTGCTGAGAAAGTACCTAATGAAGAAAGTCCATTGCCATTGCCATTGCTATGCATTAAGGCTAATGCTAATGCATAACCAACCACCGACTGAACTACGAGCTTAAAGTCAGACTAGCGACGACGACGACACGGATGGGACAATCGGTGTCGAATTACATCTTTCCTTCTGTGAACGCGATTGTCAGATTTTCCCACGAATTGAACTCTAACTCAGATCCTGACCTCACGCTCCGATTGACTACGACGTAGATGAATATGAGATTGATCTGACAAGGTAAATCTATGAGGTGCTTATGCAAATAATTAATAAGATGCGACAATTCTTGTTTTGTTGTATTTACCTGTAATTTTTAAATTTATTTATTGGCAAATTAATCCCATTAGATGGATAAACGCAAGGGAAACATTCAAAGAGTCGAATTAATTGTAATCCAATCAAGTGGCGTACTTTTAAAAAAAAACCAATAATAATTTCTCCCAACTTTTTCTCCTCTTGTTCTTCTCCAGAATTCAGGAACAGTGCGCGATGAACGCCATTTGGCTGTTAAAATTGGCTGGATGTTAAAATCTATTCTGCTGCCTCGGGGTAAGGTCCTGCCATCAATTTCTTCAAGAAGGCTGGACAAAAAAATTTATAATAATTAATATAATCCTTCTGACTTAATTAATAAGAAATACTTACGAGCATAGGGAATAAAGCCATCCTCATCCTCTGCATCAGCACAATCCTTCATGATATCTTCAGCCTCAAACTTGCTCATACCCTCACCTATATAAAAAAAATTGTCATTAGAATCTCATGTTAATTAATTAAGACATATTTTAAGTACCCAATGCTTGGAGGATGTGATTGAGCTCAGCTCCGACCATTTTACCATCTCCAGCCTTGTCGTACAATTTCAAGCACTCCATGTAATCATCAATACCCCCAACGTCCTTGTCCTTCTTGGCTTGTGAATAGATGGGCAGGAATTCATCAACCTTGAGCGACTTTTCCTCTGTGGACAACAAAATTAGGTTAAATACGGGATTTTTCTAAATTTTTCTATTACTTACTCTTCTTTTTTGATCCACCCATTTTCTCAACCAATTTTTGTGTTGGGTTAAGTCCTAGGGCTCTCAAGACATCCCCGACGTTGTAGGCATCAATCGTATCATTTCCCTCAAAGTCAAAAATGGAAAATGCAAATTTTGCCTCTGGAAAATTAAAAATTAAAATCAAAAATGATAATCAAACATAAATTTCTATTTCACATAATAATTTTCATAATTTGTTGCTAACTGGGATGGAATTATTGACCTGATATTACATAATAATTCTAAATTCGTGCAGTGAAGTTGCGATATGCGAAATTAAAATATTTTATGTCATTTTTAGTAAATTATGCAAATAAGACGAATGGCCAGAATGAAAGAAGGTTGATGATGATGCTATGGGAATACCATATTTGGCTGTCTGAGTTTGCAAGGATGTATGTATATTGTATTTCAAAGGCAAAATTGTACAGGCAATCGGCAATGGGAAACTTGCCAGATGGATAGTTTTTCTATTTTTAAAGTTTTTCTCAATCTCATCTCGACTGTAAGAATAAGTGAAACACGGTGCTTGCTGTGTCTGTGCTAACGCATGGCATAGCATTGCAATGCCCAACTAAATCTGACTCATTACATGGAATAGAATTCTAACATTAACAATTTGTATATAAAAATGGGTTATACTTATATATGCCAGCAATCTATTTTTAAATATATTCTTTCCCAATTCAACAATTAAGGACCAGGTTAAGAAACTTTCAGGTCGTTAGTTGTCTATCTATTTCTGGAATGTACGGAAAATTAGCAAAATTTGAGTTCAAATTAAAGCAAAAATCTAAAATCTCTCCGAAAATAATTGGAGCGATATTGTCCAAGGTATATATAGCTGAGGTAATATGTTAATTAGTTTCCTTAGCGTATTATTGTCTGCATAAGCTGAACTTTAAAAATCAGTCCTACGACGCCTACGAATTTCTTTCGAAACTACACGATTTTGAACAAAAATAAATGAATGCAATACTTACTTTCAATTTCTTTTGCGTTCAAGTCGGATGCCTGAAAAGTTAGAAAACAATGGGCAAGTTTAACTTCAATTCAATTCAGACTCAAATAGGTTAAAACGAATTTTATTTGAAGTTCTCACCATTTTGTCACCGCACACCAGAGAAAACTAATGGGGAATTATTATCTGGAATTTTCAGAATTAAATAAATTAAATCCAAACTAAACAAACACTCCGTAAATGTGTAATGAGAACTAAAACTTTTAAAATTTCTTTGCACTCACTTTTCCACTGGTTTTTATCAGGACAGAGATGATCACCCAATCAACCCGGACTTGGAGTGGTACGAGGAAAATGGGGCTCAGAACTCTAAAAAAGCTTCTAGTGCTCTAAAGAATCCCCCATTTTCTAATAATAGAATCATTACGCGTCTAAGTCTACTCGTGTGCATGGCATAGTGTAGAATTGGATTCATTTCATTTGACTTAACTTGACTCAAGTCTGAAAAACCATTCTGCAAACGAGCATCCGATTCGGATTCACCTTCGGGGTCGGGTCGGGTTTGCTCCTAGCTCAGCTCATTTGCATGGCAAATAACAAAATGGAGGAATCCCGGCAATTTTCATGAGAATTTAGAGGCCGAACAATTTTTTAACATGTAGAGTGAACCAAATTTAGCAACTTGGTTAGGTGGGACGAGTTTGAGTTCAAATTTTATGGTCTGCCTTTGTTCTAAGCAAAAAAAAATTCAGGTTCAGCTACATCCATGTTATTACGGCTATAATAAAATTGCAAATTATAAATTTTTAAATCGAGCTAGCAGACATCAGGATCAGAATGTATTTGAGCATAATTTTACTTACAAAGCTCATTTTGGATGCATGCACTTGGAATTTGACCACGTAGTGCTGTTTGTGATTTTCTCAGGATGTTGTTTGTAACATGTACAGAAATGTTATCGTTAGATGAGCGAAAACTAGTGCACGTTGAAAATACACAGTCTAGGTACACTGCAGTGCGATTCTGAGCTTAACCTATATATGCCTTGTCTCACATTACAGCAGAAATTTTGCAATTGCAAGCATTGACATTCTCACGCTCGGCTCAATGTAAAAGCATGTGAATGTGAATGCACATAAATTGCATTCCCTTGCATTGCCTTGCATTATTCTGAATCCTGACCAACGCAATTTATTCAAGTAGATGCAAAATAAAATGAATGACATGCATTAGGCCTGCAATTCCTACTGATCTCATTTTATTTCCAAATATGTAAATTTCATAGTAACGTCATATGGGAAAAAATGAAGCTAATTAAACTGCACTAATTTTGGGATCCTCCAACACTAATGATCCAATCATTGAATTTGCTCACATCCGTGTAAAACGCAGGTGTAAGCCTTAGCCCTAAATAGATTACAACAATTACAATTTTGAATTTCTTGTTTCATTTTTCACAAGTAAATTCTTACCACAGCCCGGTCCTATGGAAACAATTCCACACAAATATTGACCTCCTGGTGCAGTACAAATGAGTGGACCACCAGAGTCACCATAACAGGCACTTTGTGAATCCAAAAGTCCTTCACTTCCAACACAGAGCAAAGTTTCAGGGACAATGATAAAATATCTGACAGTACACAGTTGTCGAGGAACAACTCTAAGACGAGCAGTCCGAAGGACCAAAGGATTTGGCAAGGGTTGTTCATTCAATGGTTGACCACTTGGTAAATGAACTTCAGTCCGACCCCATCCAGCAACATCCGCAACACCTGGGATTTAATATTAAAATTAATATAATTAAGTAAATAATTAAAATTTAAAAAGCATTTACCTGATGATACTGCTTCAGTTGGAAAAGCAACACGGATTTTCCTAACAGATGCGGAATAATTTAGTGGAACAGCCAATTCTATCATTCCGATGTCATTCAAAAGCAACGGAGTCAAATTTCCATCAAAGGATTTGTGAATATTGATACTTGAAATTGGGATTAATTTTTGAGAATTTGCAGGTTCTAGAATTGGGACTTCCAATTCTCCAGCAATGACTCGTAAGTCCCCTGGAGTCAATTTTCTTCCATTTGCACCTTCCAAGCAATGACCAGCCGTTAGAATGAAGCGACGATTGTAAATACTTCCAGCACAAGTGAATGTAAAATATGGACCATTTCGGAATAAAATGGCTACTTGATGTGGAAATTCATTTTTACGAGCATTACGACCATTCACAATCCTTGGCTGACGATCATCAACGTCAAAATTATCAAGCCCTTCGAAAAAACCAGAATAGTCGGGGACAGGCTCAATGGAATTTCCAACTTCTGGATATCCGTCTTCCTCTTCTCCTTCTTCGGATTCCTCTGGTCTACCATGGCCTAAACAGAACTTAATTTTTATAAAAATTCGGTCAATATTAATTTTAACCATTTTAAATTTTACCTATCCCCAACGCTAGTGAAAATATTAGAGCAAAACCCAAAATTTTCCAAGAAGGCATTTTGGTAATATCTCTGAAATTTTTATTCTTTTTTCTGTTGCTGCTCCGATCCTGGGTGAAACTGAACTATGGTATTTGGGTTCATCCCAGGTATTTTATAGTTGTAAAAATTCTAATAGGTAATTATTCACCCGGAAAGGATCAAGGTGAGCGTCGGCTCGGAAATCTGTTCCGAGTCCTTGTCTTCATTTTTTACAATCTGGAAGGAAGGGATTTTTTTATTTCGAGTTAAAAATTTACGAATCAGGATGGCTAGAAATTAGGAACAAGTTTAACAGTTCATAATAAGAACAAGGCCTCCGTTTTAATTCTCCTTTTAGTAAAATGTGAAATGCGAATGCGTTCCTTCAGGTTTTTTAAGCATATTCAAATTCAAATTGACATATGGGAAGGCAAAACAGAATCGAGATCGAGCCATTGACATAAGTTGATGTTCAACATCTGCTAATGATATTTTCAGTCGGAAATAAATGCTTGTCTCATCCTTGACTTATTTTGAAACGAATCATTAATTTATATTTAAATTTCATTCGTGCGTGTTTCCTCAACTATAGGCAGAGGTTCTTTTTATTTGCGCCATGTGCCATATGACATGAACATTTATGCAAAATAAACAAAATAAAATAACTTCGAGTCCAATTTTAGAAAATTGAGTTGATTCTTCATTCTTTACTCTTGTAATATTATTAACAATTTTTCTCTGTTCTCCATGTAATCACCAGGTACTACAACATACACAGGTAATCATAATAATATCCATACTTTTCAAAGAGTAGTTCAAGTCCCACATGTATAATATAATAATAAATCAATCATTTGGTTTTAAAACTGGCTGATAGCTGACTGCTCTTTTCGCTACAGAACAGAACATTGATATTTTTTTTAGAAGAAAAAAATTTCTAGCGTCTTAGAATCTAATTCACTAGAATGAGATCAAAAAACCCCCTGAGACTGTACAACAAACTCAAGGGATTGTTGCAAATATATTTCAAGGCCTTCGCCCTGCACATAAATTTACTTTTTTTTAAAGAAACAAAACAACACAAAAATACACAAGGAATAATTCAACAATAAATTCGTAAACTTCCATCACTTTCTCTCATATACATTCACTCATCCACCTATATCTCGAGTATACAAATATAGTAGTGTGACTTGAACTCAAACAAAACAACACAAGAAATTGACTCAGATGTCTGTTGAAAGCTCAAATATTCATAACATAATAATATTGAGACGTTGCTGACTTTTGGTGGAAGTCATTTATACAAGATAAATGAGCTTTGACCCCCCATTCCCAAAAATAATAATAAATATGTTAAGTGGAAGTACAAATTACAAAAACAGAGCACACGAACAAAACAACAAAAATAGTTTGTGCTTATATGATACAAATATGGAAGTAAGGAGTATTTTCTAATTTACAATTAACCAACTAACTAAGATTAAACTAATTAATTATGATTTGATTTTTCATTCCTTTCGTTTCATTTTCTATAATACAATGGCAATGGAGTGTTTTCACAAGGGAGTTCCTTGACCTGACGTCTAACGACTCCCACACTCCAATCAATTCTTGTAATTTATTAATACAAATTGTCTCCTCAATTAATTAATTCATCAATTGGGGTTACAAAAAACCTAAGCTCCTTCACTTGCTTCCTATGAAGAAGAAGAATACATTCAAATCACTTTATGGAAATACAATTTGGTTCATGAGGTCCATTAATTAAACTATCAACCAAATCAAGATTCCTTTTGATTGGAAATGTTTTTAAATTGTTTCTGGGATTTTGAATCATCAAATAATAGATTTGGAGTTTTTTTTTCTCCAAATCAATTAATAAATTCTAATACATTCAACTCATTTAGAATTTTAATAAAAAAACTTGCAGTTGCAGTTTTTTTGAGTTGGAGAAAAAGAACAGCGCACAGCACATAGAGTTCAGAATTATATAGCAAAATTGGATTTCCCAATTTTTTATTGGGTAATCAAGTACGAAATCTATCCTAAATCCTTAGCTTTTTCTTCTTTCCTATTCACTTTTTATCAAGAATGACTTGTATTCATGATTGAATGTTTATTGCAAGGAATTGAGGAATTTAGACGTGAGTGAGTCAACTGACAACGTTGACATCATCATGGATAGTTCACACAACAACGCTCTCACCCAGCAACAGAGTGACACACACCACACACACACACACACATGATTAGCTTGAAACAGATTTTAATTTCCAAGCTAAAAGTGAATAACACTATAGGGGTCACAATCAAGCTTGAATCACCACCAACAGCATCAGTATCAATTCAAGTGCATTTGCATATAAATTTGCATAAAGTATTAACATTCATATTAGCAGATTTGATCTGTGCGTCATTCATTCCATACAATTTGTGCTGCTGTGCTGTGAGAGCATGTGTTGTGTGCTGGCTCAAATTTAGATTAACGAGTACGAGTTCAGTCTCTGGAACTAATACCTTAGGTACTTGGACAACAAGAACAAGAACGATACAACTAAAGCGCTCATAACTTGACTTTTAGCAGGATTTCTTCTACTTGACCTCCCCATTTTAGCTTATAGCATCCTTGTCGCCATTGGATTTGTGGAGAGAAGACGGCGTGGAGAAAAAGAAATGGAGCTGTCACTTCTCGGAACATCCATCCAAGAACAAATTCAAACTTTGTGAATGGCATACTTCCATTCTACAAAAAAATAAATAAAAAATTAATACAATTTGAAAAGACGAGATTCTATGACTGATGACTCAGGTTTTGACTTACTTGAACGGATCGAAGTAATAACCAATCAAAGATGCACCACATGAGCAAGTGGACGAGAAAGACAACGATGGTGTCCCAACCAAAGAGTACACTAGTAGCGTATGCAGCACATATCCCCAGAAGCATACACTCTGCAAAAGGCTCTAAAAACATTGTGAGAGGAACCATAGCAAATCGGAGCTTGGCCCATCTGAAAAACAAAAATCCAAACCATGAATCATTAGAATCAAAACCATTCAAAATTGATGAGGGAAAACAACGCAATGTCCTTTTGCTCATTAGTCTTCCAAAAAACAAAAGAAAGAAAAACAAATTGCATCGTCCTCGTAATTCGTAACCCGGGTTTTTGCGTGAGTCGAGACAGACGAGCTAAGAGGTTCGATTTACACGAGACACGAAATGTTTATTTTTCTTTGAGAGTGACAGAGGAAAGTGAAGGACACATGTTTCGGTCAAATAAATCAACTCCTTCCTTCCTGTATTCATTTACCTGGAAATTCGGGCTTGAAAAGATGGTATATCACAGAAACCGGAATTTTGCCAGGCTGGCTGACTAGATATGGATAATTTCCAACCTCGATCGGTAATCGATTTTGCAAAGAAGTAGTCTTCGGCAAGGTAACATCCAAATGCTTTGATCCCTCCAGCCTAGTAGTCAAAAACCAAACACAGACGCATTATACCAGAGTGTAACGAACGTAATGTCAACCACTTTTTTTTAAATCAAATCAATTCAATACCAGACAGACAAAACTACGCTTCCTTCCTTCCCACCCTTTTATATTATTTAAATTAATCAAGTCATGGTCTCTGTCCTGCCTGCCTGCCATGCCATGCCATGGAATCAAAGATATTACCCAATTTTCTTTGTCCCACAATCAAATCCAATATGCATAAGTTGAGTCTAAACCCAATTCCAACTAACTTTCTTACGTAGTCCATCCTTTCCTTTTAAAAAACAATTCCAATTCCCTCCTATTGCCATTGCCAATACATTTTCATTTAAATTGCGAATTCCTTATAGTAGCACATACGTACGTTTGAAGGTTATACGGAATAGATTAAATATTTAAGGCGAAATAAAAGTCAGGGGTGAATGACAAAACTTGTTTTTTTAACTTTAACATTGGATCTTTGGATTGAAGGACTTTGGATTTGCATATTTCATTCACACATTCATGGGATAAGCGCAAGCGAACGGATGCTAGTTGCCAAAGGCATAGGAATGAGGATGAGGATGACCACACATACGAATGTGTTTCTATCACTCTCACAAATAGAGATAACTGACGTCAACGTTAGCTAGCTGCTGTGATTCATCTTCCTGGTATCCTAGTCAGTCAACACACAACATTTAACCATAACGATGCCACGCTCTTATCAAATCTCCTCCGCAGAAATAACCTGTATTACGCAGACACTAATTGGATTGACTCATGAGACTAGGGCAGCTAGCGTGAGCGTGGTATTTCCAAAAGATCAAAACAAACCCCGTGCACTTAAACTAATTGACGGAATTAGAATTGAATCAAAACAAGTAGTAAAAATAAATCTACGCTATGAAGCTAAATGTCCTAAAGTAACGCAGTTTGTAAATGTGCTAAACTAGTCAACTAACTGTATTATTATTCTCAATTTCAAAGAAAAATTTACGACTCACATCATCCAGCAACTCTTTTCTTAAAAGAGAAGACATCCCAGTCGGACAATTGACTCCGAGACAGTCTGCTGCTAAATAAATCCGGGCATGAGAAGTTCCAAAGTAGACCTGAAAAAGAAAGGGTTAAGTTAAAACATGAATTTGACTATGGCACTTATCTCATAAAAGGATCAACGCTAATGGATGTCCGGGCGAGAAACATTCATTTCCTAACTGAACGAACACCCAAATTTTGTCCTTGACCAACTTAAATGGTACATTTACATTTACACTTGACTTTCAACCTATAGTATACGAACTCACCTTCTCTAAAATTGACGGAAACCCGGGTCTGTCACATGTAAAAGGCATTTGATGCACAAGGCCCACCTTTTCCCCCATGTAGTGCACCATGTCAAGAAGAGTATCGTCTTTCACTAAAATTCAAATTAATTCATTAGTAAAAATTCAAGCATTTCATTGGATTATTATTTTCTTGTCTTACTTCTTATCCCACTGTCCGATATGAGTATAAACTCATACTTGGCTGCTGCATAACCTGGCTGCATATTATTAATTTTTGGATTAATCCCTGTATTTTCACCTCCTGTAAGAATAAAAAAGAAGCAATCAATAAATCAATTAGCCAGATGAAATGTCTTCCTTATTTGTAATTTTACCTATAAAAATTCTGGCGTCTACATTAGGGTACTTGGCTGTTAAATCTTCGACCACTTTTATGGCTGGATCATTCTTCTCTTGAACACAGAATAGGAGTTCATACTGAAATTCAATCAAAAATAAAACTAAAGTCTGTTGAAACCAACACTCCTTGGAATTACGAGTAACTAACATATGACCAACTAAAACTTGAAATTAAAATCGTAATTACAACGTGAGCTTGTGAACAATTAAACTGGACTGATTTTGAAGACTTTAACAGATTTTGATTTCGAATGAACATTGTTGGCGTTGGAACAAAACATATTACACTGTTCGTCACGTAGACATATTCCAGGCAAGCCGCCTGACCGCTAATGCGTTTATAGTTTCTTAAATCAACTAAATATTTTTAAAATACTCACCTTAGGATAATTCATTGTAAAGAAAGTTTCCAAATTTGACTCTAAATTTGGATCCACCCCGACTAAAGGCTTAATTACAGAAACTCCAGGTTTCGGTATTTCTGGGTCCGTTGATGCTGCTACGACTATTTTTCTATGTAGTTTATAATGACTGCAAAGAAATGAATAAGAATGTCAATTAATTAGTGAACAGGTCGCAATTGCAATTAGTGGAATTCCAATTCCATGGAATAAGGAGGAGCCGGAAATGGCAAAATCGCAAATGGGAGTGGATATGTAGGAATTAAATAATTTTCACTTACCTCCAGAGGAATGCTATAAAATGAAGGACCCATACCCCCATCCAGAATACAAAGAAGAAGAGGGGGATGGGTTCAAGGTGAATCCAATTCCAATTATTAAAAGAGAAGTTCATGACGACTCCGTACGTCCTTCCACGTAGGGAGCGTGAGGTGAAGTGGTCGTCCTACTCTGCTCCTTCAATCCTGCACAATTTCTTTCTTCGATTGGCCGACAATGAACATACATGCCAAGACACTCGACAAAATGAACAAGACACCCGACAAAAATCCTACACTCTGGCCGCCACCCAGGCTTTTACTCCCCCTATCAATACAAGCAACCAAATTCCAATAGTAACAGTGTTACAGCCACTTTTCCAAATCTAAATTAATTTATGTATTAATATAACTAGTCCTTCAGTTGCAATAGCAATAGCATTAGCAATGAAGCGAAAAGCTAACTCATGTCATGTTTTTTCAATGTGCCCAAATATTTGTGGTTTTTTTGACACATGAACAGTTCCATATAAATTATATTACGCTACGTTACGTTACTTGGGGTTTTTACGCAGTATCGATATCGATTTCTACACGCTGACTCTGACTCTGGGTTGACTGACACGCCCAAATTAAAACTAATGTGTAACGTAACGTGCGTAAGAGCTATGAATATGAGCTAATAAAAGTAAATAAGGAAATCAAAGTACTAGGACATTTACATTTGATCTAATTTAAAATGACCTAACATTTTGAATGAGTTAAGTAATAATAATAGATGCCAAATCAGCAAAGTTTTATTAAATATTGTGGCTAGATAAGTAAAATAATGTATTAGTTATACTGAAATCAGCATAATATTAAATTATTTTTAAAGACTAATTTTTAAATTGAAATCTATGCTAAATGACTTGACCACATCTTGTGTCATTTTCTTAACAGGGGTGACATGACGGACGGTAGAGTAATTGGAATACCACAATTAGAATTTTAAAATGAACTGTGCACAGCACAATAACTCTATTCAGGTCTCATATGACTCTTATTATTCGTAATAACCTGAATATTGTTGTTCCGTCTATTAATTTATTCTCTGTCATTTATTCTCTGTATTTGAACTTGAGTACAAATAATAATTTGGAAACAAGCGTAAATATAATTTTATCCAACAAAATAAAGTCAAAAGCCTTCAAACAGTGTGATGTAGCCTAGGCTCAGTTTTAACTTTCCAATAAAGACAATACACGTCAGAATTATTCCCGGATGTATTGCTCGTGCCATTTGATATTTAAGATGGGCGAATGAGCTGGTGGTGTATGCCATGCCTTGAAGGTCGCGATGTTAGTATTGGTTAATTTTTTATGATTTTGCCGTTTTGGTTTGTATTGTTTTTCGTCAAACTCACCGAACGTCAATGTCGTCAAAACTAGTAATTAATCGATCGAATTGTTCCTATATAGATGCAAAAGGCTGGCTCTCGTATTCAGCTTAGCCACTCTTGAATTTTGAAATATTTATTCGACCAACTCGTGTATATGAAGTGAAACATAAAATTACTACTTCACTTCAAGGTTTTCTCCAAGTCGATTCAATTAATGCGTTTGTTTTATGGTAAGGAGTGCCATGTGTCAGGCAAGTCACAGTGTTGGTTTACCTCAGGCTTAGAAATTCTGATTAAACTAACTCAACATAATGAAGGTGATGCCTGTACCAAATAAATAAATAGTTTTATCATTATCTTTAGCTAGTAGCCCGTGTTGCAGATCTTTTTGTTGGGTAACTGTTGAATTGTTTGTAATATGTGCAATAGCCTTCAAAATATATCCACAAGGAAAAATTGAAAGAAATTGAGTATATAAACAATAACACTGCTGATCGCGTCTTTGGCAAAATTAAATTGCCCATGACTTTCCGACGAAATATTCATGCAGAACGACTCATAATACCCATGAAATTATTACAAGATATTACCATAATCTATGGAATTGTATAAAATGAATCAGTGTAGCAAACTGCATTATTATGAAGTCAATTCGGCTAATTGGTTTATTCGTTAAAATGAAGCAACGACAGGTTTTTACATCTCGACTTGAATTACTCTGATATATTTTGAAGAAACCATTAATCATGTATGACTTCGTCATTTGTTTTGGCGAATATTCTTTACAGTATCATGAATGATTATGACATTATTAAAATATCTAAAATTATTTTTGTCACAGTTCCACAGTTGTGCACAAAAAAAAATTTTCAAAAGAAATTAAGTTATCTGCTCTTTGCATGCAATTATGAATATTTCAATTGCTTGTTTGATTTATTCTGGGAGCTTTTTTTGTTTAGTTTATGTTTACACAGATTATTCTACTACGTTGAACTAATATTTTTCCAAAAATCTGAAAGTATACGCAAATTCAATAACATTAATAAGCCAAACCCATATAATCTATCCATCTGCATATATTAAATCTGCATATATTAGTCATTCAAGTAGGAACGATAGCAGAATTTTTTGTCAAATTGACCTGGAATTATGCTTAATATATCTTTTGCCATCATGAATTGAGTGGATTCCAGTTCAATTTGGCAAATTTAAAAGTGGCAAAAATGCTTTTTGCCAGAATTCTGGAAAAATGGCAAAAGCCAATTTTTTTTTATTGAGAGAGTGGCAAAATCTTCGTACAAGACATGTCAAATTGGCTAAACGACCGTATAACGAGAATATTAACCAAATTGTTTTTGGAACAATATAACTTGCACTATTATTGTACAAATCCTGTATTTCAAACAATAGTGAAAAGCATCCGTCCTGGAAATATCTCGAAATTCTGTAAAAAAAAACGGCAAAACTTTTGAAAAGTTTAAAGGCGTAAAAGCATTGAGATAGTGATTCCCTTGCCTATGAAAAATTTAATTGAGATTTCATCTTCATCTGTCCCATCGCTTTGCTATCTGACGTATAAACAAGATAGAAAATTATTATTATAATTTGTACTTCAACCTGATTTAATTCGAGGCAGCAGAAGGTCCAGAGAAATTGAGTAAATCTGGAACAATCTGTGGAGATAGGCTTAAGTGTATCGACAGCCTCTCTTGATCAAGTTCACTCCCTTGGCGATTTTATTATCGGCTTAGGCTTATTGTTAACAACTCTGGCGATCTCCATATGCTTTTGGCAGGAACAAGATTCATAGCTCCTGCTCCGAGCTCTTGCTTTTGAAAATAGAATCGGACCTTCCTCCAAGCTCAAAGTCTCAATTGGAATACTTTATAGATCAATGCTAGAAATTAATTTATAACGAAATCAGGATTTTGGTTAGAATCCAAGTCTCACCTCATTTGGATCAAGTCGTTAAAACTTCCTCAGAATTTTTCTTACAATTTACCATCTGGTACAACTGCTAAAGCTTAATTTCGTTTTTTCCTTCAAATTTTGTATTACTACTTTTACCAATTTCTATGAATAAAATCTAAAAACTGGATGATGCACATCGATGACCATTTTTCTTCAAAGGCTAAAAACTTACTTTCAAATCATCCAGCGAATCGAAGACTCTGAATACTAGACGTACATAACATGTACTACTTAAAATTAGTTTTATCTAATAAGATTGGATTTAATGTCAATTCGACTCAAAGTGATAATGCACAAGAAAAACCACAAGGCGCCAGACGATAATATATTGTAAACAGGCAGACACACATTAAATTGAAATGGATATAAAATATTTTAGTATAGTTTTACATAGCATACATCTTATCAAATTAATTCACATTCGTTTACATCTAGTATCTCCAACCCCAACCCCCATTAAATTTCATTTAAAAATTCATGGCCTTCTCAACTCAACGCTGGAACGCTGGAGTCTTCCTTGATCAATACACACATTTTATAACTTGTGGTTTTACATTAACCACATGCAGAAGCCGATAATAATTCGGAGACCGGACGGTGGTTAAAAAATTCCAAGTAAAGGAAGTCTCAAATTGATAAAATTATAAATTTAGTCTAGGTTTAGCTTTCGACTGACATGTATAGAACTATAACATAGCAAGAGCCTAGCGTAGCATTTTGTAGAATTTTATTCTCTTTCCGGTTTTGTACATCTGTTTCCGGATTTCGGAAAGTTCGGTGTTGTGCGGGGGAGTCGGGTTTGAACGAACGAGACGGATCCATCAGCAGGGTATTGCTTTGCTTTTCATTGCAATTGGAGCTAAAAGTTCTGCAGAAGGAATTGTAACGTAGAACGGGAATTACGTATTATTAAGTCGCGAGTGAGTCCCAAAGTGGAAGTGGCAGTAGTAGAGGCAGTTGGGTGGCCGATTCGTGGGTGAAGAGAAACCAAAAGATCATCACAGAAAGTTGGCAGGATTGAAAATATCAGTAGTCAGTAGTTTGTTTCAATCCTTGGTCCACATTGCACGTCTGGACAAAATCTCTCTCTCTGCAAAATTGTTCATATAAATAAATTATCCAACTTTAATAAATTTAAAACAATTAGTGAAAGTGGTGAAAAGTTAAACTGAGAAAGTGATTAATGGCAAGTTTCTACAGCAAAAAGCAAGAAGAAATCTGTGAGTTGGATTTTTATTTATTTATTATTTGTAGTTGGTCATGGAATTATCGAGTGGTTGAGAAATCATTGACGTATTTTTGAGGATTGGAAATCTATTTATAGAAAGTTGAAGAATATATAGGGCGGGTTTTGGTTTTGGATATGTGACTCCGATCCGAATTTTCTCCGGTGTCTCAGATTTGGATCGATTCCTCTTTTCCGGGCAGAAACTTTCTCTCCCTTCCATTTCATACTAGAACTACCAGAGAATATAGAAAAAAAATACATGATTGATATTGACTTATTAAATTAGCTAATTGAACCTAAATTTAGGCATAGTCAGGTCCACGGCATTTGGCATTCCATCTTTCCTGATGCAACTTACCGGCTTAATGTACTCAATCGTCAAGTGCCGATTTTTTTGTTGATTGGTTTTGACTGCATGCACCTCATTAATTTGAGTCTCATGACAGGCTCAAGTTCTCAAGTACGTACGTAGTCCAATGCAAATGGCAAATAGCAGGGAAGTCCATGTGATTTTGTATGACTAATTGTCATTTAATTTTTACACCTATTACCTCAGTTTTCCCCATAAAGTTTACAATTCGAACTTATGAGTAAAATATAATCAGTTCCGGTTCAATAAATTAGTTCATATGCTAATTATGCTTAAAAATTGCAAAATTAGCAAAATTTCTGAATTATATGGTTGTAAATGAATGGGTCTGAAGTAGCAGTGCCAGTTGTAGCCAAGGTTCACCCGCTGTGACCCATAGTTTCAATTTCAATTCACACTATTTGGATTATTTATCTGCAATGCGGTGCGGTGGGTGCGGTACGGTCAGGGTCATTTGAGAATCAGATCCATGTGTAAACTTTGTCATCTCTCATTCCATACTCAAATTGTTAGTGTGAGTCCTTATCTCCACGCCGTGCTAAGATGATCCTTATTTTCTTGACCCTTTTGATCCTTTGTTTTTGTTTTTCAACACCAAACTCTAACGGAACTAAAATTTTAAATGAATTTAATTTATTCATGACTGTGACTGAATGAGTTTAGCATAGCATTCTACAAGCAAGAATATTTTTCTAGTCCATCTGTCCATCCGGCATTTTAGTTGTAACATTAGCATTAGCATTTTTAGACAATTTTTTTGTCTAGAATTGCATTACATTGCACTGCAGTTATTTATTCTGCTCTGACATACGTAAAAATAGATGTCTTGCATTGTTTTCAGTCCAAGTTAGTTTCTCATGCGGCTTCCCTGATTTGGCGTTAGTAAAAATGTCATCCGTTAATCTTGTAGCTTATTTTTAGAGCATTTGGCTTGGTTCAAGGTTACAATTCTATTCTCCGCTTCTGTCTCAATATAGAAAGACAAATTGAAATTTTCAACGTCTGAGGGAAAGCGGTTTCGATCGGGAAATTTTTAGATTTTGGTACTGGATTGGCAAAGTTTATAAAACAAATGGAACCAATTTTCCAACTACTGTACAGTATGTGCATTTTTTAGACATGTATAAAAATGCACGTGGAAACAAATTGAAAGGAAAAGTGTAAAGCGAATCCTGAGTTGGAGATAAATGTTTGGAGACTTGGCACTTCATCGGCGCCTAGCCTTGGTTCTTGTTGAATGTCTGTCCAGTTTTCTTAATCTTAAAGCTCTTTGCTCTGGGGTTA
Organism: Thalassaphorura encarpata; assembly: GCA_009869925.1. Lineage (NCBI taxonomy): Eukaryota > Metazoa > Arthropoda > Collembola > Poduromorpha > Onychiuridae > Thalassaphorura > Thalassaphorura encarpata. The sequence goes on from WJEZ01000307.1 coordinate 24,531, forward strand.
ATATTCCTCTTATCTCCCAAGGAATGAATATTAATAATATTCAAATCCAGTCAACACAGATTTTAATTAAAATTAGAAATACTCAAATGAGCTGGACTTGACTTGACTTGACTTCTGATACTCTGTTTTGAAGAACAGGGATTGGGGTTCAAAGTTTAGCATAGCACTAAACTGTCAAATTGCTAAAATGTAACCACAAATCGTAAACATGACTAAATTATAAACAAAAACAAGGAAAAAAGGCGATTGCCCTCTTTAGTTTGAAAAATAGCAAGGAATCTGCATGAATTGATTTTTAGCTAGCCCTTAAAATAAGACATCGATTCGATCTCTTGAGTTCTAAACTTTTTTGAGCCATACTGCATAACCGATTCACGTGAACATGTAAATGACGACACGTGAAAGATGCCCGGATCTATGATATCTGATAACTTTCTATCAATGTTACCCGGGTAAAAGTTCAACCTTGAACGTGCGTCATTGCATCCGTCTGGCCTGGCCTGGGTGACATGACGTAAAAGCGACAAACATTTGACTAAATTTACAGGCAGGCACATGCTTAATTTATTTTGTAATTAGTACGAGACCAAATTAATTCATTTTCTTTAGTTGTACGAACTTATTCATGGGAACAGATGCTTCTACTGATATTTATTTGAATAGAAATGTATAATTGACATGACAGGCTGACAGGTGTTAAACTTGGACTCTCATTAATAGTGAAGAAAAGCAGAAACAAGAATAGGACACAAATAATGTGATTTTTCCTTACAAACAGATTGGTTCGTTTTAATAATAATTGTTGTTAACATTATTTGCCAACACCAAGTTCTCGTATGTCCGTCTGTCTGTCTCTGATAATAAAATAAATATGGGAGTAGTTTGTCTGTATATTAATTTGATCTGGTTTCTCTATATATAGTCCAGAATAGGAGTACAAGTACAATGTACAAACAAATAAGGGAAATGAATGTCATGTAATATTATGACTGACTGAGTGTGTTCAGTTTAGTTGAACAGATAAAGATTATTGAGTTTGGTTTGGTTGATTTATGTCTTGTCAAAAGTTTGTATGACTAATGGGCTCAGCCTTGAACTTACTATATATAGTCCGGAATAAGAGTACAAGTACAATGTACAAACAAATAAGGGAAATGAATGTCATGTAATATTATGACTGGCTGAGTGTGTTCAGTTTAGTTGAAGAGATAAAGATTATTGAGTTTGGTTTGGTTGATTTATGTCTTGTCAAAAGTTTGTATGACTAATGGGCTCAGCCTTGAACTTGATCAGGGCAAATATTATGTATACACTCTGTTTAATTTAAATGCATCAAAAAATATATTTTTATCTCCGCATTTTCTGTCATTTTTTGTTCAATTTGTATAACGACCATAGGGTGAGCCCCTTTTTTTCAGGAAAGGGACAATTGTTCGTCCCTTGGGCTGAGACCTGAGACACACGTACACATTGTTGTAAAATTTGAGTCCAACGGTTACAAGCAAGTGTTTAGGTCCCAGTCGCAACACAGTGTAACTACAGTGTAGTAAAAAAAAAGATAACAAATGCATGTAAATACAAGTGGAATTGCAGCACATGGAATTCCGTTCCGTTGAAAACAGTTCGGGTTGGACTGGGCTGGTCTCTCAAGTTATTTAAAATCACCTACTTACCTTGATAATTAGAAAATAGAATGGTAATTCCCAACTAATCAGGCCAAGCCAAGTCAGAAAGTTTATTAGCTGTGTTGAGTTGAGTTTAACCTCAGTCGCAGCGTAGTAATGTAATTGAAGTGGAGTTTTACACGACCGAGATACTTGAAAATTAAGTTAATTTTTCCATTTTACGCATTTGCTTTGCTGCAATCATCAATAAATTTTGTGCAATGGTTCTCGCAACTTCTCGACTTTATAAACCGGAAGGAGTCTTGGATGGTAAATAATAATTATTACGCAGTTCAGTTCTTCAGGGCCTTGGTCTTGGTTCAAGTTCAAATCTTTAATTACCCTCAACAACTTTTTTGGAAACGTCGAAATGCAGTCATAAAAATTTTACGCGTTATTTTTTTTTCTAGGGAAAGAGTGGTCGTAATTTATTTCCTTCCGCTAGGGTCAGGGTCAGACCTATGCTGCCTAAGTCTAAACTGGTTCTCACACCCTTGTTTATTTTCATGCGCGTCAGGCAATGACACTTATTTATTTGATATATTTGTTGATGAGTTGATCCCAAATCATTTCAGTATGACATAAATATAAATTAAATCATGTTCCTATACTGTAGTGTAGTGTAATGCTAATGCACCTTGTGCTGCCAATGTCATTGCCAAATGTTGAGTCAAAAATGCCACACCACTGCGACGTAAATTATAAATAATTGCGTTAATTTTATCTTCTTCTTCCTACGACGCGACTCTGTCTGAATGGAGTTAAGGCGTAAAATAAGATGGTTAATTTAATCAGGCAAATGAACTTTGTAACACTTTACTGACTTGAGCTTCTGCATCTGCTTGGTCTCATAATTTTTAATTAGAAGTAAATGGCTTGGCTTGGCTGGGCTATGGCAAATTGTACTCTGACACGAAAAGTGGAGAAAGCAACAACAACAAGCACTTGAAAATGAATTTGTTTTTATCGAATTTGATTAGTAACTGACTTAGGTCCCATTGCATTGCAGCTAAACTTTAGACAGTAGACAATGCAGAATATTTTTTCCACCAGCAATTAATATTAAGAAAATGGATAGAATCATTGAACTATGCAAAGTGATCCGCACCGCGTTTTGTAAATATCATTAGCTCAGCTACCGGCCGGCATTTGGCAAGAATGTCTGAAATGTCTTGGCAGGCAAGACCTGTCTAATGCAAAGAATCCACTTGTTCCAAATATTTATTGTGGTTTTCGAAAATTAAACTGACTATGAGACGGAGGCATTTATACTTGACGCCAGATTAAAATAAACTCCAGCACCTATCGTCTCGTGACGTTTTAGATGTGTGCATTAGCCCAGATTGAACTATGTCTTAGACATGGATTGAGATGCGATATATTTTATATTATGAATTTTTTATTTTTATTTTCAGGCGCTGCCCTTAAGATCGGAGAATTACGCCCTGATCCTTTGGACGATGCATTCAAAGAACATTTTGATTTTAAAGTAGCTCGGGGTGAGTGTTGGCACGTTGTATTTGCCCCCGATGAGTCTTATTTTGCTTGGATTTGTAGCCCCAGAAAAGTTATTCTTGTTCCTTGGGATGGAGACAAAAATTGCTTGTAAGTATTATTAAAAATATGCTATTGAAATTGTAATTAATTAAACTTTTCTTGGACAGAGCTCCGTTGAGATTGGCTGACCCTTTGACCCCAAACCCTGCCGAAGGAAATCCTTCAACGAGCAATAATAGTAATGCGGATCGCCCTTGCATCACGATAGAATGTGGCTACCCAGTTTTGTCCGTGGCATTCGGGAGTGGGACCCCACTCAATGCCCTCCTCACGAATGGTTCTCATCGGAGACCCAAGGCATATTGGACACGCTACGATTTCACGGCGGATATTATCCTGGCCACAGGACATACGAATGGACGAATTCGAATTTGGAATGTCCGCAATGGAAAACTTTTGCTGGAACTCATGGATCACAAATTAGGGGTCCGAGACCTTGCACTTTGCCCCAGATGGATCGCTTCGTCTCATTTCAGCATCTCTTGACAAAACTCTCAAGGTTAGTCGATTGGCCATTAATTATTAGTAAATCCAAACTGGTAGCATGTGAAATTAAATAAATTTTTATAAATTTTCATAGGGTTGGGACTTGAACGATGATGGAAATATGTTCAAGACATTTTTTGCTCACAAAGACTCTGTAGTTTGGTGCTGTTGGTCACCAAACTCAAAACTAATGGCTTCCGCCGGCTCTGATAAGACTGTAAGTTAAAAATTATAGTACAAAAATGTAATGTATTTTAAAAATCTAAAATTAATCTATTGAATTGCATCCGCAAGGTTTTTATTTGGGACATGAATGAGTACAAATTATTTCGAAGACTTGAGGGTCATTCCCATGAAGTGGTCAGTTGCTCCTTTAGCCCTGATGGAGCAGTATTGGCCACTGCTTCTTGGGATACTCAAGTCATTCTTTGGGACCCTTACACAGGGTCTGTCCTTCATAAACTTTATCATCTTCATCCTCCGCCCAAAATGATTTATGCCAGTGGGGCAAACAGTGCTTGGGTCCGTGGAGTTTCCTTTGCCAATAATGGAACTCATCTAGTCACCATTTCAGATGATCAGTGAGTCAAAACTAAATTCATTAATTATTTTATGAATATTTTTAGCAGCAATTCCCTATGTGAGAAAAATCTGATTATTGCTGGGCAATTTATTTGATGAGATTTTGCTATGTTTTTGTAGTAATTTATTATGTACAGTTAAGTGGTTACTTTATTAGAATAACGATAAATGTGTATGATGCTTGATCAAACCGATGCCATTTCGGTTATAATATAAAGGCTAAGACGAATCGCGATGACATCATGCATCGGAAAATTGTAAACAAGCACCTCGCTATCCCCACACTGTTATTGCCTTTGCTATTTCCTATTACCCTGTTAGAGTATATATAATATAAAGGCCAAGACGAATCGCGATGACATCATGCATCGGAAAATTGTAAACAAGCACCTCGCTATCCCCACACTGTTATTGCCTTTGCTATTTCCTATTACCCTGTTAGAGTATAGAGTCAGAGCCTTTCCTGTCTTACACTATTCACCAACAAGTAAATATCTTCACAGCAGCAGCAGCTGTTTAAAAATCCAACAATTAAATTTTATTTTTCATTGCAGCCTTGTTCGTTTCTGGAATCTAATGGGCGATACGGATCCGGAGGGCATTGCCACAGAGGGGGATGAAACCCTCAGTTGTTCTTATTCGCCATCTGGGCGAGCTGTCGCCGTTGGGTGAGTCAAGAGCCAAGATTTGACCTATTTTTCTAAATCTAGTCTTGAAATTTATTAATATTAATTAATTTGCAGAACTTCTACGTTCAAGGTGAATTTCTACGCTACTAAAATGGAAGTTCCAAGACTCATGCACTTGGCACGTATGGCTGTGAGAACTGTATTGGAGACTTCTGCGCAAGTTGAACAACTGGATGTCCCGGACTCGGTCAAGCGCTACTTGAAATATGAAAAAATGGATTAGAAAATGCTACAGCTACAGCTACGAGTATGACCCAATTCGGAAATAACAATATGTTCTAATTTATTCTCCATACATTCAAATCAAATTCAGCTAAATTTTTCCTACAATGCTATTCCGTCAATATTTAAACTGTACCCTACCACAACAACATACATTTTGTCAAAATTAATTAATTCATTTCATATCATTTTGTTCTGTTCTGTTGTGTTGTCCCTTATTGGGTCAAGCTTTAGTGCTACAATTCCAATCTAACAATAAATTCTTAAGCAAGCATGATTTTTAGTCTAAAGCCACTTCTTATTAGGACTTATTTGTCCTGTTCTCAATTCCAAATAGCTTGAAACACTTCAATAAAATAAAAAATACACGTTATTGTATATACATGAAGTGACAATATGGATCATATTAAGTATCCCTAGTAGTGTTAGCGTAGTGTGAATTAATGCGTCATTCATATGTGGATTTAGGTCATCCGTATTTATTTAATTAGGGAATTATTTTCAGAACACTAGGCAATTTTGTATTATTGCAGCAGTAGATTAGATTGTCCGACTAAATAACTTGTTTTAAGAATTAAAGCAAAGCTAAGCTCCGTCACTAAATAATCATACGTATAGTATTTAGTTAATTAATTCAAGTTTTTGTATTCACTAGTAAGTATTTTTGAGGAAATATTGAATGGAAATATTCTACCCTGAATTGTTATCGTTATCGTTGTTGAGATTTGCTCTTGGCTTGGCGTATATGTGGTACGGTGTTATTTATTTTGTGAAATGTAAGTGCTAAAGTCTTCAATTCGTTTCAAGCAATAGAAAAATAAAACTAAGATGACAGTTTATTATCAGAATATACTGAACAGAGCTAATTCGTCTTTCGTCTAAAAATTCTAAATCTCTGGGCTAGTATTTTGAGCAAACATTCAAGATTTAGAACAGGCCGGTTGGCTGTTAGATTTTATTTTACATGAATGCATGTAAACATTTTTACAACTTTGTTATAGTTTTATTGGTTTATGACATGACAGTTTAATTCTCACAAGCCAATACATTCTTCCCAAGTATCCCAAGTTAAAGTTTGAAATTCTTACATTTGCATCCTAAACAACTGAAGTCAAGGAAGAATTGAGGATTCACAATAAATATTTTCAAGTACGTCACTCACAGGGCACAACACAGTTGCATTTTGCATCTTGACTGTACAAAAACTTTATAGATGGGATGGCATAGGAATATGAGATGAAACTAAATTGACATGGCATGACATGACACACACGACGGAGGATTTATTGGTGCACTGAATCCATTTGAACTGCACTTGCACTGGCACGGCTGTAAAAATAAGTTGTCAAAAAGTGCAATCAAAGATTTAGGAGTCAGTGCCGTCGTGATATGAGCAATTCTTGGCAAAAATCATTGCATGAGATTTTGACATAACCCGTCATGACCGCCAGATCATTTTAAAAGACTGAATACTGCTGGCTACAGTACAATTAATGAAAAAGATTTATTTAATTGTAACTGAAAAACTTAAATGTAATATGTAGGTTAAATTGGAAATTGCTGGGCTGGCGCTCAAATTTGCAAAAATGATTCCGCGGGTTGAGTGCCAATTGGAGGAACAGAGGTTTGCAGTAGTACTATACGCAGCCTAACTGCAATTAAGAAGGGTTGTCAAATTTGTTTTTCATTTTTGCACATTTGAATTCATGATTTTACCTCCAGTAATTTCGAAGATACTGGTCTTATCGGAAATAGAACTGAAGAATGGCGAATGCAAAGTTTTCAGTTAGTTTTTAACAATTTCATCTTATTTTATCGTATTGTTAGTTGCGTTCAGTTTTTTCTACTGACGGACTGCATTAAAATACTTTTTTTTTACATAGTTTACTTTTGCTCCTGTCATTCTGCTTTAAGGGTTTGCTTCACAATTATAATGCTTTGAAATAATACAACCAATAGTGACAATCAGGAGGGTAATATAGGATCGTTCTAAATTAGTAGCAACAATGATTTGACAACTAGAAGCTAAAATGTGTACTTTAAAGTTAGCTTTTGGAAAGGCTGATGCAAGGAAGTACAAAGTAGACTCAAAACAAATGGACGAATGCAAAAAATCAAAATCATTAAACGAAATATTATGATACGACAGAGGATGATGATAATTCCTGACTTGAGCATTGCTCCTGTTGTCTGTCCCACAAATCGGATAAATATTTACTTTACGGGTTTCAATTAGTTCATTTCAAAGTTATTTGGGCATATTTCCATTAGACATAATGAGCCTGTGTGCTTTACTTTAAAGAGACAATGAAACCGTACGCTTCAATCTTAACCTATCGGCAGGTTGTATTATAGCTCCAAAACGTTTAGCTCAGAGTTTGTAATCTGAACCATGCTACAAACGACAAATGCTTTGAATCGGTACATATGGTATAGTCATTATACAAAGATCGTAAATAAATAACCAGTACCACATTAAAAACTACTGAATACCGTAATACACAGTTAATACAAGAAGATGTAAAGATTGAAGAAGTTGCCAACTTCGACAGTAATACTTTTTAAATTATTAATATGGCTACAATTTTCACAGTAATACAGTAAACTTTTCCGACACCACAAAATTCATCTTTTTCACGCATACATTGTCTAGATTCCAATTTGAATGAAAGCAAAATAAACTTTAACTACTTAATTCGGTCTTGTTCTTCGTCGGCCTTGACTGTCGTCCTGGAAGTCGAGGATGTGACTCAGCATTGAGATAAAAACTTGCTAAAGTCAGCGTAATTTTATCCAAAGAAGTTTTCCATACTTCATCGTTAGGATTTACTGCAACTTATAATTAGCATAATGGTAAACTTGCAGAGTCGATTTTGCAACTCTGCGAAGTTTTTCGCTGGAACTTAGCCGGTTCCACGTGGAGATTTTATGCCCACTCGTTCTAGGCTTAGTCCCAGCATTAGATTCATCCTTTTACTCTACATGCCCTTGTCATTCGTGTACTCTCAGCCCAAGTCTTAACTCT
>WJEZ01000308.1:0-32755 GCA_009869925.1 Thalassaphorura encarpata
CAATAGAGGTAATCGATGAGCTTTAGCATAACCTTGACTTGACATATGAGCTAATTACTTTTCAAGATATAATCGAGTGAATTTGGTTGGCTCGTGCTGAAAATGTAACTTGATATTTCTGCACTACTAGTGCTAATACAAGTCAAGACAGCCCTAGGCCCTAGGGAATTGCATCAACTGCCAAAAAAGCTATTTGTCAGATGGATGAAATGTTCGGTCGGATGATATTTGAATCCGACACTGATCCAGAAGCTTTACAAGGATTTCGACATACCGAATTGAATGCTTGATCCAAAATCTGAGCTAATTTATCTCTTTTCAGTTGGAAAATAAACTGTGCTGTGCTTTGAAGTTTTACCTCATAGTCAGAGTGATATGGGTAGAATTCAATTCATTTGACAGGTGTAGACTTTGCACTTGATAGCAGATTAACACGAGTTCAGAACATCACACAATTTTGCTCCCGAGTTCACTAGTTTTCCCTTAAAGCTCGTCCCATTTACAAAAGTCCACAATTTCACAGACAACGCAAATTTAGCTATCTCTAACTGGACGGTTGATCTTCCAGAGAATCTCAGCATAAAGTTTAACAGTTGAATCTATCGAAATATTACATTACTAAAAAAACTAAAGCTAAAGCTGAACTAGGTTGGAATACGCGTACGTACACATGTTTATTCAAGTGTTTGATCTGGTTTACACAAGGACATGACATGTACTTCCACATCCAGGATCTCAATTTTGCACACACAAGTAATACCAGAGCGTATTGAGCTAAACTTGCACTTTTAAATCGGTTTACATTACAGTACAAGGGTTATACTGATCAAATCTTTGATTTGTATTTTTTATTATTCTAAAATTATAACCGTTGAATAAGATATGAACATAAACCTACATTTGCTAAATCTTTCATTAACATGTACCAACTACAACATGTCAAGTCAAACCTCTATTCTATTGTACACTAATTATCTCAAAATTTATTCTTGTCAGCGTCTACGTCCATTCTTGCCTGCCTTGCCATTTAACACTTCACTCCTGTTATATTACCTTCTGTAAATGCAAGTGCACTTAGCAACTTTCCGCATTAATTTGCACATACCTGTTTATGTAATGTTGTAAAATAATTTTGTCGTTCATTCGGCCGAAATAAAAGAAACTTCCTAGACCTACACACTGCACACATGCTCCCACTCATAACAATAAATTGACAACACAATGCTCAATGCTCTTAGCTGCTGATCTCATTTCGATTTTGAGTCATGCAAAGAATTCACTGTCCAACGTCTGTGTCACGCATGCTAATTCTAATTCCAATTCATTTTGCAGCAATTCGGCAAATATGTTGCATGGTATGGGAATGGCTGGCTGGCATACCCATGCTAGACAAAAAAATACAGCCAAGCTGCTGCTGTGCTGTCATTTCCATTTTTTCTTTGCTCTACGTGTAGTACTACAAACTAAAGCATAATCCTATTCTTCCTGAAACATATTGACTAAATCATCATCATCATCAGCTCTGGTAGGTAAAATTCCCAAATAACATTATAATCATTTTCATCTCATCTCATCCTCTTCACCTGTGTACAAAACTAATCATCCCATTCAAGTGTTTGGGCAGGAGGCTGACAGACATGGCTCATTATGCAAAAGCACAGCATAATCGTTCGTTGTGGAGGTTGTGTACCGTGGTGTGTGCCTGACCTTCATGAGACAGAACAGGGACTAACAGAACAACATAATAAAAGCTTCAATCGCCGATTGCCTACGTAGAACAGAGTCCGAGATGATGTGGACGTATTAAGGACAAGGTGTGAAAATTAAAATGTCAGCGTGGCCATAAACCTATAATGGATTCTTAATGTCCTGTCCTATAGTTCATAATGTACTTCAAAATGAAAAGTGCAATTCATTCTACATCGTACACTATTTGACATTTTTGTCATTTACCATTGGACAAAGTGAAGGACAACCAAGGTTGTGTATACTTGACCGCTGTGAAGATTTAATCATTCATTAGCTACCAGTATCTAATTAATATTTGATGAAATTTTAATCCGGTCTGTGAAGATGAAATGCAATACAAGCCAAAAGTCAAAGCTGCACTTTTTCTTCAAGAGGATGAACAAATCCTACTCCATGAACGGATAAAATATGAACTGGCAGACAAACTGACTTATAAAATTTTGAAGTCTGGAAGTAAACTCGTTTTTATGGATTACATCTGATGATTAATTAAAATGCGCATGTAAAAATGCACTAAACTTGTATTCAGTTCTATTCTTTTACTAGTACTTTTCTTTGTGTGAAGGAAAAGTCTGTTTAGTTAGGAATGACGTAATGCTTTGCTCTCTGGTGTCCAAAGTCAAGGATTCTTTGATGTTTTTACGAACTTGGCTAGAATTTCTTTAATTTTCCATGAGTTTCACAGATCTTCCAGTTTTACATGACTACTTACTTGTACAACCTGGAACATTAAAAAAGGACTGCGGAGTTGGCTATACACATACAGCTAAGACATTTTCCAAGCTATCCAATTATACAACAGCTGATGTTTCAATACTAACACTAACATATACAATACACGTGCCGTAGGAATATCGATACAACTCAAGTACTACATTACATTACATACAACCAAGTCCCACTGATCTTCGCCTTCTAATTCCAATACAGCAAGCACAGCAATACGGAAGTTGAGTAAACAACTTTAAACACTATTTATAGCCAGCTGCTCTAGTCATAGGCAGATCATTCAGTCTTATAGTCAGTCATAAGTTGAATGAGTAGGATGAAAATGACGCACAAATTAAAATCCTGAATTGCCTAACTTTTAAAATTAAGTTCAAGTTTAAATATGCGTCATTTATGAACTTGGTTGGCTTATGTCATGGTTTATCTAGTCTCAGTTGATGACAAATAAAACAAACCAGACACACCCCAAAAACTAAAGCTCAATTACACCAAAAGGAAGGAAACACTCCGTCAGTCAAATATATGAATAATCCCAAACTCATATATGAAATACAAACATTTTTGAAAACTGAGGTAAACGAACCTATTTCAAACATCAATTCTTGCCTACCAAATCCAAATTCCAGCCATTTTAATTTTAATTCTCAATAAATGCGGAATTCTGGAAATCCAAGGCGCCAGGGGATTCATTGGAAATAAAATATTGCAAAAAATATAACATTCCTCGCCTACTACGTCTATTCTAGTCTAATTTCCCTCTAGACCAATCACGAACAAGAAAAAATAAATGAAAACAATGGAAATTGTAACATCCCCCGGTGAGGTTCAGGATTTGATTGATAGCTCGGAGCTGAAATGCTTGTGGGTCTAATTTATATTTGATTACTTTTAGAAAGTAACGATATAAACGTCTTGCTCTGACTATGGCTAAATTCGTGCTGACGGTGATTCCAGTTATCCTATCCAGATTTCTTTATAGTATAAAATTCATTACAGCTGAGCTAAAGTAATAATAGTCAATTTTTGCTTTCTTCGTCTTTTCCTTCACTCAAATTCTTGGAATCCATCAAATCACCCGGGACATGTATTCTATTCTGTCCCGAACAAAGAAAGAGAAAAATTGAACGGCACATGCCAACGAGCCATGTCTCCAGGACGAACTAGCACTTTTAAGCTAAAAGCCAAGTCAACCCGAACGGACCAATTTATTTTCTTTTTCAAATCAATAATGCATCTTGCCGTCCCGTCCAAGGAAAGAGTGTAATATGATATCGTGACACGATATTGTTTGTCTTCCCTCTCTATATACTAATTTATTTAAACCGAGTGTCATACTGTTGTGTACTAGTATAATAGAACAACCAATTCATCCATTTCCATATTGAACCCAGCAAATGAAAATACAAACTAAACGCGTGGATGAGTACTCAAGATAAAATCAACACAGTCAAGTCAAGCATTATGCAAATTAAACTGCCCAGTTGCAACACCGGTAACACCGAAACTAAATTAAAAACTAAACCCGATGCCACCAGGTTACTGAATGACCCACCTTTGTGTTAAAATGGAGCAAATTCTAATAATTTAAAATGGGAGATATCTAACCGTATTCTTATTTTGCTGCATCAGTGAAATGAGTAAAATTTAATTTAATAAATGACTAATGGGTCAAGTATATGCTTGTTTTCAAAGACGTAGTTTAATTGACGAGACGCGTCTTGAAGATGACGTAACAGGGTTGTCAGTTCAATAGTACTCATTAGCTCATTCAATTTTCCATTGGGTCGCTGATGACGGTGACGGCCCAAGTACGGAACGGATGGAAAGTCTTACTAATCATAAGACACGGAAACCACAAAGATGACTAATATGGTTGAATTGTTAGGTGCTACGCAACTAAGAACACTTAATAGAAACTTAACTAACCGTGCACGAGCTTTGCTTTCCTTGTGATTTTCCGACCTTGCCTTATTTTTATTTTTAAATTACACGTTAGAGGAAAAGTGCATCAAAATGACTAACCTTTAAAAATGGAAGTTCCAGAAACAGACGATTATTTCAATTCTGGTCTTTAATTTTGAATCCTAACAGTCTAGGCTTCTTCCGCACCGTTTTGCGTTGCGTACGTTGACCGATAGCTTATAGCGATAACACTAACTTCCTCGTGACAAAAATTCCAAAATAATAATAGTCAGATAATCACGGTTTGGTTGCACTGATAAGGATAGCAGGATGAATAAAATTTCCGTAACACTCACAGATCCACCAATACCAATATGTTCACCCGTAAGTAAGTTTTGTAGTCACTTGCTGGATAGGTAATGAACAGATAACTCTTATTGTCCACTATTTAGTATGTAATTAATAATTTAGGTCAACCAGCACTCTCATATAGTGTTATTCAAATTCAACTGTCACACAAGATCTAAGTACAATGCGGGATGAGTTGATCAGGTGCAATTTCTTCCATTTGCAAATACGCTGTCTCTTCAACTGTGAAAACAATGTCAATATTAAGTATTTAATAAGTTTATAAAGAACTAGTATTAAATCATTCCAAATTAGATTATTCTTTGCAAATGCTGACTATTCAATTCATCTACTTGCACTCTAAGAACTCCACAATAAATTATTTTTCTCTATTTGCCTTTACCTTATTAACCTTATCCTGAAAGCTTTATTCAAGTGTATTATTCAATGATTGAATTGATGAAGACTGGATTTGATTTATGAACCAACGACTGACTGAGACTGGTCAACTTAATTTCATTCCAATAAGCGATAGACCGAAAGTAAAATATCGTGACGTGACCACGACCAGACCAGAGTTATCTTATGTGCCCTCCTAATCTCTGCACTTTAACTCCGTCTGTATGTCAATAGTCAATAGCCACGATTATCTTTATTCAAAAAAACACAACGCAAAATATCTGAAGACAATCTGCGTTCCTCAACGCAGCAATCAATCCGTCGCACAATAATTTTAATTTAGCAATTACACTGATCCTGACTGCTAAATGGCCATGTTTATCTTATGTTCTACCTAAGATTTTGTTTATATTTTAAATCATGTAAAACTTACCTAATTACGGTTTCAAATAACCACTGACTGAAGATTCAATTCAACGAGGCGACTAGCCACCTTAAGACGATGAATCTCAAATAATTTAACTGCGTAGCAAGTCCTTGTTTGTTTGTTAAATACGTAACGTCTAGTCTGACTGGAGCTTGGAATCTTCTACGACATGGCAGAGGTGAGATCATGGGTCAGGTCAACAGATTGTCCTTGTTCCACTTGTTGTTTTCACCATTCCATGTCCTTTAAGGTCCAGTCCATGACTCACGTACGTGCGGACTCATGATTGACTATGACTTCTTAATCAGCTCAAGATCCTTCTTTTGGTATTTTGTTAGTTAACTCTACCAGCGTATCAGCCAGCTGATTAAATTCCCCAAAGAAAGAAAAAATCCCAGGGATTTTGATTTACCCGAATTCGGGACCTATACACACACTCCACTGTACTACGACCACGACGAAAGAAGACTGAACGGAACGGCGAAAGAAAATAGACTGACTGGGGAACAACTTTTGTATATCGTACAGTAGTAATTCAACATCTGCGAACTCGGGCGGCTTTGGCTTGGCTATAAAGTGCACAGAAACTACATAGACGCAGTCAGACGACTATGCCAGAAAACCCGAGAGCTTCTTACGTTATGTTACTAAGTTATGACTTCACCATTCTCATTGTGTGTGGTGTGTGTGTATTGATGACCTCATCCTCTTGTCTTGAGACTGTTGCATTCAAGTCTTTGGGGGGAAAAGTCTCAACGCGGTAGCGTCTTGTACCTTGTCTTGGTTCTTGTTGCTCAATGAAATCTGAAGGAGTTAAGAACAAGTACTGTCGACCGAGCGTGAGACGATGACGTTGAGTCCATATCATTCGCGAATCGCATGAGAAATTACTGAGCATTGTTGGCGTAGGGTGAAAAATGGTAAAAGTAAAAACGTGTATACCTTGTCCCTTTCTGTCGTGACATGGACGTGCCGTGACAAGAAGCGCCGAATTGGCAGTAATAATTCAATAATTGTCAATGAAGGCTCCAAGGTATGGGGAGACCTTGTACAACATGGAAGACCAAGCTAAGCTAATCATCTCCTGATGGTTCTGGTGTAATTGTGCTCATTCATACAAAAAAACTAAAATCCGTTGATGATACGATAGCTCAGAGCGTCAGAGCCTAACATTTTAATAAAATACGAAAATCTTTTGAGATGCTCTTTTATTTTCTCATTTTTCCAATCGTGTAAAATCACAAACCAATAGGAAAATCAGATATTGAAGACAAAGCAGTTCAACACTTTTGCCAACAAGAAAGTGCATAATAAAACCATGAATCAGAATCAGGGTGGAAGCCGAATTATATTTTCTTGACGATTTGAACAACATCCTCATCATTGACGACGTGATCCTTTCCAACTTTCTGAGGTTGATGTTTGACAGAAGAACCCCAGACCAAACCATATTTGAATTCTTTGATGATGGAACGATGAAGTTTGTTACAAAAGTCTTCCATGGAGCGATGTTCAGATGAAAGGACGACAGGGGAATTGTAATCAGGTAGTTGTCCCTTGGGTTTTGTATAGATTCGGACCAATTTCAAGTAATCCCACATTTTTTCCAACAAATCGTCAAAATTCCATTTGTGATGAGCAGAGATTGGGACCGTGTGTGGAATTTTGTAAATAATATCCAATTCTTCTATGCTGATTTGGTCAATTTTATTTAGTAAATAGATGCAAGGCACGTAAACTCGATTTCCCTCAACGATGTCAATCAAGTCATCCGATGTGGCGTCATATCTAAGGGTGATGTCAGCATTGTGGATTTTATATTCGGACAGAATTGTTCGCACCGTATCCAAATCCAATTCAGATTGAGTGCACTGAAATGACCAAAAGAAAAACATTGGTTAGATTAGTACCTAATAACATTTCAAATGACAGTTAGACAGACTTACCATAGTTTGAAGATTTATTCCACCCTTCTCTTTCTTCCGGAAAACAATGTTAGGTGGTTGTTTATTCAGCCGAAGACCAAATCCCTCCAATTCCTTTTCAATCAACCGTTTATGGACCAAAGGTTTGAGGACGTCAAGGACTGAAAGAATTAAATGAAAATGTGTAAGTTTTAGTTTGAAATTAAAAATCTCAAATAAATCTTACCAATGAAAATTAAACTGCATGTTCTTGCCACGGCTATTACTTGTCGACCTCTACCTTTACCATCTTTTGCCCCCTCGATAATACCAGGAAGATCGAGCAGCTGTCAACATTAAAATTAATCTATTTTATTTTCAATTAACATATCACCTCGTCACGAAATGGTTTAGGAAAATAGAATTATATGAAATAATTATTTCAGGTTCAGAGTGGACAACATACCTGAATTTTTGCTCCTTTGTATTTAATGCAGCCAGGGACCGTGGTTAGGGTGGTGAACTCATACGACGCTACTTCGGAATACACCCCTGCCAAATTACAAAGTAGCGTCGACTTTCCCACCGAAGGAAATCCTGCAAAAAATATTTATTTTATAAACACATGCAGCAAACATTATTGCAAAACATCAGGTTTAAGTAATTACCCACAAATCCAATACGAGCATCTCCAGTTTTTGCAACATCAAATCCATCTCCAGCCACAGCGCCGCCTCCCTTTGGAGTAATCAATTCACGACGGAGTTTTGCCAGCCTAGCTTTTAAAAGACCCAGATGCCCGGCTGTTGCCTTGTTTTTTTGCGTCCGGGCCATCTAAAAATATTTGGAGATAACGTAGCATTAGTTGAAATTAGTTGTACAGCCAGAAACTGTGACTGCAAACTCACCTCAGCCTCAATTTGGGCGATCTTCTCCACGATAGTACCCATTTTCACCCTTTCCTACTTCTTTCGCTCAATGAGCAATCTTAAATTATTAAATCGACAAGAATATCCGAAGTCAGATACGGAAGGTCACAAAATTGCTGCCAACTACATGAAACAAATGGCAAGAATGAGAAACTTATGTTATTGTTTAGCGTGCCAATATTTAGCTCGCTGAATTCCCCATTTGACATGAAAATTGTATATAAAATATAAACTATGATATTGTTGCTACATAATTCTTACCTCCTTATGCCGTTTTGATTCAATGGATGAATTTAATTTCCAGCGATATGGAGAATTTTGGACCGGCAATAAATTCTTGAAATTCAATGCTTTCCTATGAATTTTGGAATATTAAATTCTGCGCCAAATAGCATAAGAAGAACGTGGAAATCAAATCTGGTCAAGGATATCCAATACCCAATGCAACATTGAGACTCTTGTGCATCAAATTAATCCAACTATTAATTGGCAAAGTCGTTGAATTTCAATTTGCTTTGCAATATAACTTTCTAATTCGGGTCACTTTTTAAAAATATCAGTACAAAATTTTGTAATGCCTCTGCTAGATCAATTCCTTGAAGGCATATCCGAAATGTTCTTTTTTGCCAAAATATTCGCAATCGTATCAAATTTTAGTATGGATTAACTTGGAAATTTTTAAAATATGACTTCGATATTGCATTGTTCCCGAACTCCAAGAGAAAAATTGTACCAATTTCTCATAAGGTCATGGACCCTGGGTTAAATTTTGCATATATCTGATAGTTGTTTAAACTTGCCAAAAAAAATCGTGGCGATACTGGAAAGAAAGACGTTGATTATGGATTTGGATTCTTCGCTATATTTGAATATTATAAAAAGAATATTAATATTGACCCAGCAACCTGGCTGTCCTTCAGCATAACATTATTTTTACAAACTTCGGAGATTCATAAATTAAGCAGACAGCCAACTACAATTTTAATTAGATTTTAAGTATGTGTTTTAATTAGATAATTTATGTATAAGCTTAGGAATATTGTTAGTACTTTCGTCCAAATTCGATTTTACCTAGTCAAGTAGTAGTAGCAGTAGTTCTGCTTAAAATTTCGTGAAGCCATGGCTCGCTCGCCAGCTGCAGCTGGAATTCTTGACGTTCGTTCTAATGCCATTTTTCAAGATGTCACATGGGCAACTAATCCTTGTGCTCCAGGAGCCGATAGAGTAAAATTAAAAATGATGGATTTGTTTAGTATATGCAAACTCGAAGCTGGAATATATTTCATTTAAACTTTAATTCTAGATCAAACCTCCCATTGACCAATTTTACGAACCGAACGAAGGGGTAGGTCAGAGGCTAGATAACCGAAATCCCGGTGACGTTGGATTGGTTCCTGGGCCAGATGATACGAGATTTGACCAATCAAGAGATTGGATAGCTCTAACTGGTGCTGCAATCATAGCGTCCACTATAATTGGAATCATCCAAAGCTACGCAACACTCATTCCATATTTAGGTCCAGTGTATGGAATTGGTCAAGTTGAAGCAATAGTCATTGGATCAGTAACGTATTTTATTCTAATCGCAGTACGCATAGTATATTTGACATTTAAAAAATCGATTCGAATTCTGGTCTGATAAAAATATGTGTTCAGTTTGGACCGCTCGGTTGCTGCCTGATCAAATGCATGGGAGCCAGACTGACTTGCATGTTTGGAATGTTTCTTTTCTTCCTTGGACTTTTCCTGGACACATTTTATATTCACAGGGCTGTTTTCTATGTAGACCATTTAATCCTTATGGGTATTGGTGGAGCGTTGGCTTATACTGCGGCCATGTCATCCGCTGTGTAAGAAATGCTGCCCGCTTTAGTTTTGCATTTCTTCTATAATCTTGTTTTTCCTTTGAAATTTTTCGCAGTGACCGCTTTCGAAGCCACTTGCCATCAGCTCTTCTGATAATGTCAATCTCATCCCCAGTTGGAACAGCACTGTTTTACCCACTCTCAGCCTTCATCCTCAGCTTAGTAAGAATGCTATCATTTTTATTAATTTCAAATTGGACTTAACAGTGATTTCTTATCAATTCATTTCAGTTCCAAGGAAAAATCTCACTTCGTTGGCATAGCTTATCAATGGCGATCATAGTCCTTGTCTTGATTTCCAGCACACACGTATTTCCATCAAGGATGCCTAGACATTTGAATCCATTTTTTCAAAGGAATAAATCCAGGAAAGAGAGAGTCAAGGATTGCGTTGATCAGTCAAAGCTACCACAGTTAGATGAATGTGGAATCCCGATCCCTGGAACGGGTGAAGATGGAACGACAAAAAAGTCATGTAAGATTCTTTGATTGAAAAATTTCGAATTTTTCATTGGAACTATAATTTTTGAAATTATCAACAGGTCTATGCGTATGTGTCTGTGATATATCGGTTATGACGGATGTGACATTTTTGTTATGGGCTCTCCTATGCCTTTGTGCCATGCTGTCGTTTTACATTCCTTACCTTTTCCTTGCCAAATATGCTAATGATGTAATTACTCCTCCAAGGGCAAGAGGAAATCCCATTACTTTGATCCTTTTGTTCTGCATTTCTTCATTAGTTGGTCGAGTTGCGACAATGTTTAATGTGGATTGGACGTTTGGCTATAATCGTTTCATGTTCATTGGAATCATGATTGGTAATGGTTGAAAATCATTTTCTTCTGTCCCATGATTTTCAATCCTATACTTTTATTAGGTTCCGGAATCTTATACTTATTCGCCGTCAAAGCCGACACTTTTGGTTGGATAATCGTGCTAGCCCTTGCTTTGGGATGTTTAGAAGGACTGATGAGCACTACGATTCCTAGACTCACTCTTCAAACAGTTCCAAGAAAATGGATGTCATCCTCTTGGCCATACATTGTCATTTGTCTTGCCCTTGGACTCATGATAGGACCAATCATATTAGTTTCAGCATGGTACGGCACCGGAGGATTTTATGGGATTGGATTCGTTGTAATTGGAATTTCTCAAATCATTGCTGGAATTTTGGCTTTCATTTTGCCTAATGAAGAAGAATCGGACGCGATTCAGCGTCCTACACCTGCTGGCCCACCACCACCAAGACCTGAAAGTTATTATTTTGGTCCTAATCCATATTCAAAAAGATTGGCAGAACTTAGCAGTAGTGGTGGTGGAATGAGCTTTGGAAGTTATAGTAGCTTCAGCAGCAGTTTTGGCATGGGGATGGGCGGTTTTGGGATGTCACCATTTGGTATGGGTGCTGCTCCGGGTACTCCTGGTTTCGCTGCTGCTGCCTCAATGGAAGCCAAGGCCTATTTGGCAAGATGTGGTGGGTGTGCCAATATTGGCCAAGGCTGCGTTTCTAGTAATCCAGGCGCTTGTGAATATGGCAGCAACTGCCCAATTTGTTCCAAGATAGGAGCTATACCAGGATGCTGTGATTGTTTACCAGGGTAAATTGAGATTACCTATTTAAACTATGCATTTTAGATGAAAAATGAAACCAATAATATTTTTACAGTTTGGCTGCAAAGGGAGCAATGAACCCATGTTCGAGTTCTGGTCCAAGTTCATATTCTACCGATCTGAATATGGACAACGGAAGAGGTGCTGGTGGTCCTTCTGGTGGTAGTGGCACCGGTGGTTTTAATGGTGGTGGATCTAATGGTCCTGGAAATAGTGATGGTGGAGCTAATGCTTCTAACAACAGTGGTCAAGGTGCAGATGGAATGAACAGCAGCAGCGGTAGTAGTGGTAAACCAATTGGTTTTGTCAGCGGCGTTCCACGCAACGATCCTCAACAAGGGCAAGACGAAACAGCGGATGGAACCGTTAGAAGGACCAACTATGAAGTTCGACACAAAACCACAACTAGTTCCCCGAAGAAATAAACCAAGAATCCAATCCAAGCCAACCAGAATCGATTGTAATATCATTTTATAAAAATAAAATTCATGAGTTCACACCCAACCAAACCGTAAACCTCCACTTACATTTAAAACATATTCAAAACTAACCTAATAAGGATTAACTCGTATTTTCATACAAGGATTGGAAGGAAAGATAGAGTAATACTTTTGGTAGTCGTCTAGTTTTCCTGCCCTGTTTGTTAATTCGAATACAAAATAAGATTTAATTACAGTTCAAGAACTTTCTTCAGAATATAATAGTATTCTGCCCCTCAGTTGGTCAAATTCTCTCATAGTGTTTAAAAATGTTGTGATGATATCAAAATGATAGGATAGGATTTAGATTGAGTTAATTTGAGACGTTTGTACTCTAAAATTGACTAAGCATCTACATCTGCACGAATGTCCGCAAAATGGTCATCTGATAAGGACGACAATGCCCGATTTGTCAAAACCTGGACCATCTCTGCAACTTGAATTCCAATTTGGGGGCGAACCTCTTCAAAAATTTCATTTGCATTTTCATTCAGAAAATTATTTATCACAGTGCCTGGAGGAAATTAAAATGAATTATTTAGGCAAATATTTATTGAAAATTAGTCATAAATTTTGAAACTCACCCAATAACTGATCTCCGTGGAACAAATTCGTAAGATGCACTTTAATAGTTTCAATTTGCAAATCAATATCAATTTTCTTGATTTGAATTGACTTTAAATTATTTTTGGCAGAAACGCTCAACTTTCCTTGTCCTTTGGCTCGGATGTTTCCTATGGATTGTAGAATGATTTTATATTTGAATAATCTCACAAGAAGAAATGTTTAGAAATTCCATACCCATATTTAACCAGAATCCACCATCACCACCAATTGGGAAAAAGAATAAATTCCCAGAAAGTTCATAATTTCCAACAATTCGCATATGTGGGATCGTCATGTCAAAATCCAATGTTCTTTTCTTAACGTCAAATCTGTATTCAAAATTCAAGGTGAAAAATTCATTGTGCAAATGGAATTTTTAAGTCAAAAGCGGTCGGGTGGATCCCTTACGTGAAATCTGATTTGTCAAAAGTTGAGAGTCCAGTTGCATTGACATCATTGAACGTGGCAAGGATTTTAATTGGTCCACTCCCATGATGGAATGAAACGCTTTGCAAGTAAAGTGGATCCATGGGTGGAAGATTAATTTCTGGGATCCCAGCTCCCAATCTGGGTTTTAAATCTTCCAAAATTTGACGAAGGCATTTGTTCACATCACCATTATGATTGCATCGGCGAATTGGACCATCAAATTCCTCTTGGGTTTGATTTCCATTGGCAAATGTACCTGAAATTCAAATCAAATCATGTAAATCTTTGCCTTTTACCGAATTCTCTCGATCTTCAGAATTAATCCTTGAACTCGAAACCCTCATTTAATTATGATTTAATTCATAGCAAATTAAACTTAATTAAATGCGTATTCAATGAACATGATCAACTTTCAACTAGTAATTCAACATTCTCTAGTGACCGATTTTTTCATAGATGCCAAAGAATGTTTTGCTCATTTACTTACGCACCTTGTGCCTCTGCATGCCAAATACTTTCACTAACCCATTTCAATCCTTCAATCCCCTTTTATTTTCGTTTCTTTTGAATCCAATGTTAAATGCTAGTGCCAGTACTGTAGACTACAAGACACCTTCATTTTCATTTCTTACGTTCGTTCAACTTCAACCCAAAAATAAATATAATTAGCCTCTCAGCCTCTGCATCTGCATCTGCATGAATTCATCATTTTTTTCATGAGTATGAAATGAGATATGCCGGTTGGGACCGTGCCTTGCATTCCGTTTCGTTTCACCTTCAATCCTAATGCGTGCACCAAAACTAAAGAGTTGTTTACAAACAAACCCAAGACAAGACAAGATGCGATTCATGATTTGATCATCATTGAATGGAATATTACCAATGTAGTGGCATGGGTCTTTGTATCGCCTTCGTAGCAGAGAAGCGTATTGCTAAAAAAATCACCCATTTGTTCTTTGTCTCTTTTGTGAATGAATAGAGTTGTCGTCGCGTTCACGTTGGGGCGCGCGGAGAAAATTTGCGCACGACATCATGAGGTGACGAAATGCCATCGTAGTATAATTCTACAGGCTACATGAAGATAGAAAGTGAATTGAATCTCTAAATTAAATCCAAACTTGTTTTCTTTGTCCTAATCCCAGGAGCAAGAGTTTGCTTGAATTGGGAACAGATCTCAAAATTAGGATTAGGCAGAGAGGCTAGGCTATAAGAATTAGTCGAAAGCAGATTGCCAAATCCTTCCGTAATGTGAGACCCAGATTAAGGCATTCGGTGATGAAGAAATGCCCATTCAAAATATGTCACTAGTACTAATCTTTTCCTAGTTGAAATGAGGACTTCTAATTTTGTTTGGATTTAATTTGTTTGGCTATTGGGTCAGACAATCTAATATTGCCAATTGCTGCTATCCCTGTTCCAATTCCAAAGAGTGAACATAAGGAACAAATAGTTAATAACCTGACATAACGCATTTTGTCATACATCTTGGCAAAAGAATTCTTATGTTATAAAATACAGAATCCGGTTATTAATTAGTAAAAGGAAACAGCAGGGGAATTTCCCACCCATCCCATAGCGCTAAGCTGTCGATGCAATAATTGCACTATACATTTTGTATTACTCGAATGAAACGCAAACATGACAGTAGTGCTAGCACAACAATACAACACGGATGTTCACTTTAGAAAATATCTTTTTTTTTCATCCCAAGAGATTGAATTGGGTGAATTGTTGATGCGTGGTGTGCGTACGCGTAACATAACGAATGTGTTGACAGTAAACACAAAAATGATAAGATATTTTACCCTATCTATCTTGTCTTGGCCGGTGGACGAAGAAGAAGAATTCAATGGTCAAATTAATATCATTATGATCTGTGTTTGTAAAATTGCAAGGCATACACACGTATGCGGAATGCATGCGAATGTGAAGTATAATATAATTAGCAGTAGTTTCTTGGGGCTCAAGGCTCAAGAGGAGAAATCATGACGAGTGACTCAAGTTGAGTTGAAGTGCGTAGTGCACGTACGTTTATTATGATTAGTTTTATTTTTGCACTTTTCCTCTTTGGCTTTGAAGAGTTTAAAAGTGCACAACTCGTGAAATCGTCAAAAAGGAATAGAAAAAGAGAGATTTAATTTTACTCTTGCTTGTTTCTGCAGTGCTTAGTTTAACGCACCCAAGAATCTAATGTAAAATGTAATGATTAGTATGTGGAGTAGATGCATGCATGCGTAATGCAATGCAAATGCAACTATGAATTTAAAATTTTTCTGATGTAAATCGTAAATATAAAATATTTCAAAGCATAATTTTAATTTTGGAACTTGGAAGAGGAAGAGGGAAGGAAGTAAAGCCATATCAGATACAGATCACCACAATCTTTCTGCGTAATCTATTGTGGAACTAAATTCATCTAATCTAGTGGGAAATCTATACAAGACAAACCAGAATGAGATTACTGAATAATGACATTAAATTGCTGTTTACTTGACATGACGCTTAGCTAATAGCTTCCCGTGTGATTTAAAATCAACCGGAAATATAAAAACAAGAAAATCTCAACTTTGTTGTGGTATTAGATTGTTCATTTCCTATTATTTAACATTTGACAGAACACTATAATTGAATGATAAGTGCTTGGGGCTTACCAGCTATCGCCCGTGACTCTAAGGTCCGATTATTTTCTTCAGAATCGGATGGGATAACTGGCACAATAATGGCTGATGATGCGACTGGATCAACTGGCGTATTCGGAGTTGTAGTTGTAGTCGAAGTCGTAGACGTAGAATTTTCTTGCAAAATTTTAGTAACTGGAGCCTCAGTCGATGAAACTGTGGCACGGGCTGGAGAACCAACCGTAGTACTCGTACTACTACTCGTAATTGTCTTTGCAGTGGAGCTAACTGCACTTATCGTCTCATTTCCTTCCTGGGGTCGAGCATACCCGAATCCCGCAAAACTGGCTAGGAGTAGCATTAAACTAATTGACTGAATTCTATGCATTTTGGACTTAAAATCTTCCGAGAACTCTCACTGAAAAAAGATAGACGATGACTGATCAAATGCAAAATAGGAAATGAGCCAAAGAACTCTTACTCGCGGATATTTTATATTTGTTTACTACTCCGTTCCCCTCTGCCGTCCTGTATATTGCTGCAATTTGCGAAGGGGACCATAAGAATGTTAAGTGCGAGTAAAGACATGACATTTTATTTTATAACACAGGTACGCTAGCCTAACCAACCAACCATCTAAGCAAGCAAGCTGCATGCGAATTTGCATTTGCATCTGCAATTTAATTGTGCATAACAACATGACAGCAGCAGATCGTAAATGTGGCCGGTGTGTGTTTGGTCATTAAGACGTAATCTGTCTCTTCTAGATTCATCAGAAGTAAAAGCAATAACGAACGAACGTCAACAAAGCGAGCGATGATGACCAGTGCTGTGGGCTACAAAATAATTTGAGATGTTGTAACTCCCAACGCATAAAACTTTTTACATGAATTAATTGGGAATCGTTAAATACGCAGGACGTGACCAGCTGATGATGTGGACGAATGGAGAATGGATATTTTATATGATTGTGCATAAATTATTTATATCTAAAGAACACAAAGCCGGGATAAGGACGAACCTGTGGACAAACAAACTGAATGCTAAATCAAATTGTAATTGAAGTAAAAATTAAAATAGGTCAATTGAAGTTAATTTATGTTATATTAAAATGCATTAATCGTAAAAAGAATTTGATATCAGTCATTTATGGAGTTCTGCAAACATTGCAAAAAAAGTGCGAATTTTCATAGTGCCCCAATCAGATATAAATCCAGAAATTTTATCCGGGGATTTCGAATTCGTTTAATTTTCATGCGATCGGAAATTGTGAATTTGACCGAATTGTCATTTTCAACTTTGATTGATTCTTTGTGAACTTCAAACAAAAAATTCCTAGTTCTAATTTTTCAACTGCTTTTTTAAACCCCTGCCCAAAAATGAGTTTTGAAGGTGACGTTCAAAAAGTCCACTCTGGAGTTCGAGGGGTCACAGCGGCATTGAGCCATCGTGGGGTCACTGAACAAGTCTACAATTTCAACAATGGTGAATGGAAAGTGTTGGCAAGCAAAAGTACGATTCTTGCATCTGGTTGTTATTGTCACACCAAGGTTCAGGGTTCAAGTCAGAGTGACTCGTATTTAGTAGCTCCTACGAAAAAAGCGACTCTTATTGTTGATGAGGGCGGTGCAGCTACTGCGACTACTGCTATTTCGTCGGCATCGGCTTCCCCCTTAGTAGGAGTTGTTGCAAGCCCTTGCCAAGTCTGCAGGTCAGTTTTAAAAAAAAATATTCCTTGAAACTTTGATTAATATTTTATTTTCTGTGTAGATTCTCAGCTGANTATTCCTTGAAACTTTGATTAATATTTTATTTTCTGTGTAGATTCTCAGCTGAGCTCAAACTCCTCCACCATTATCCAGAAATGGTTTTTCCAGATAATATTCTTCGCCTTGTGCATTCCAGCTCAGGATTTACGATTGAGTTTAACGCATTGGACGCCATGAAATTAATTAGCACAACAGAGTCTCCAGTTCAAGTCGCTTGTTCGGAACATTGGAAAGCTACACGGTAAGAATTTGGACAAAACATGTTTAACTTGTGATTTATATTCTGTTTAATTCGTTTCAGAGTGTTCTCTGGCCTTGCAGAAACTGTGATTGAGCCTTTCGATTGGACTTATTCCACAACTTACCAAGGGACTCTACGAACTACAGGGGAATTACCACAAATTGAAACTAATCCACAAGAGAAATTAGATTTGGAAAAATTAAGACAACGTGAAGCAATTCTATTTTATGATGAGATGACCCTATTCGAGGATGAACTGCATGATAATGGAGTGTCGAATTTGACTGTCAAAATTGTAAGAAAGAATTACAAAATTCAAGCCTTATTCCTTCAATATTAGATTTAAACTTAAATTGTTGCATTTTGGTTTTTCAGAGAGTAATGCCATCCGGGTTTTTCATTCTTCTTCGTTTTTTCCTACGTGTTGACGGAGTACTCATAAAATTCCATGATACACGGATTCATTTCGAAACTGGGAATTCCTACTTTCTTCGTCAATTTCAAACCAGACAACAAACTTTTGCTAATTTGGAGCATTTGGAAGCAAATATTCTCGGGGATCCTAATTTAGTTTATCCACATGTGCCAGTTACGGAAGAAATTAATGAAAAAATCTCGTTAACGTCAAAAAATAATTAAATTTAACTTTCTTTTCAACTTAGCTTATTGTCACCACACCACGACGCCCTTTTTTCCATTTTGTATTGAATGAATCCAAGAATAACTTGTACAATAAAAAAATGACGGATGTAATTGCAATTGCAACTCCTTTGAGAAATAAACGAGAAAACCAAGGTAGACTTGACAACGCCGTCGCCGTCGTCCCTGTAAGGGACGCAGTTGTTTATACTACCTTGGAGAAAACTTTGTTTCTACACATAATCTGCCATATATTTATTATGATTGTAAAGTAACGTAACATTGGAATCGAATTTGGTAGCACGTCAGAGTCAAACTAGAGTAACTTTAATTTAGTTTACTATATTCGTACCCTACTCACTTCATTTCCAATTTACTTCTCTTAATATTTCGTACCTCACCATTACCATACATTTTATTTCCTCACCTACATAAATATCACACAAAATCCTATCTCTCTAGAAGTCACTCCCGATGATTTAATAGGATTCCTACTTGAGATTATCGATTTGGGAAATCCAAATCCAAATTTATCTTTTTATAATTTTTTGAAGAACAAATTAAATATTCATCGTTCTTCACTATTTTGCCTTTCACAATTCTCCGCATCATACTACTCAGGGAAATTCTTCATCAAATCCATGTTTGTTTCACCAAATAAATAAATTAAGTTAATGTCTTGAATCTTGATTATGTATAATTTTAGAATCTCATGCAGGCAGGCAAAAAAAGTGCCTTGATTTGTCTCGATTCTTCTGCATCTGCATCATCATGATTGACAAGTCAATAAAACTATAACTAATAATACAATAATTACTAAATAATTAATGGATGGAGTGGAGTAGAGGAGATTACAATAATCAATTGACTGCCTATTTAACTTAAAAACTAAATATCATAGCCTGGGAAGGTCAACGAGAAAAAGCTCAAAAATTAGTCAATTCAATTCATTAGAGCTAATGAGAACTGCTCAACAATTTTGAATTTAAATTCTACGGTAGGCAATATAATTTATAACTATTTAAAGCTATGGTCAGGTACGACCGACCGACCTTTGACCTGACCCAATCCGTATGGCATTAATGAATAATTAATTTAACCTAGTTTTAATTTGCTATCGTCTTTGTCTACCCATAATCCATTTCCCGTCTGTTTGTAATTTTAATTCAATCACATTGAATTCATTTTCTTTGTATATTACCATTTGTATAGAATTATCACTGCCTAGCTTCTAGCTTCTAAATTATCAATTCATTAGAGCTAATGAGAACTGCTCAACAATTTTGAATTTAAATTCTACGGTAGGCAATATAATTTATAACTATTTAAAGCTATGGTCAGGTACGACCGACCGACCTTTGATCTGACCCAATCCGTATGGCATTAATGAATAATTAATTTAACCTAGTTTTAATTTGCCATCGTCTTTGTCTACCCATAATCCATTTCCCGTCTGTTTGTAATTTAATTCAATCACATTGAATTCATTTTCTTTGTATATTATCAATTCTACAGTTAGAATTATCACTGCCTAGCTTCTAAATTTTAATATTTGTATTTTATTTACAATTTTAGGGATTGATTGGAATGTTTGTTTTCGGTTCTTCAACATGCAACGTAGCGAAACGTAAGCAAAATATATGTAACAGATTTGATCTATCCTATCTACCTTGATTATTTCTCATTTACGTAATTCGACAATAAAACATTTCTATACTAATTTTAGGATAGCTGAAATTGAATCTAAGTTTCATGCATGCGTGGCATGGGCACTAAGTAAAACGTTAGCACTGATTCATCACTATTTAAATAGATGGATGTTTCGTACATTTACTATTTACCTCCATTCATTCCCCCTCACCATCAACCAACCCTTAGAATAAGTCCGGTTTCGACTGCAGCATGTAAATAATCCAATAATAATCAATTAGGATTAGGATTTGGCTTCATATGAGATTAAAGAGAGAAACAAAATCTGAATTGTTGTTGGAAGCTGAATAGTTGAATCAGCACTATGGTTTCTTATTTAAGTCAAGTCAAAACTCAACTCAGTGCAGTCATGTGAATGAGCTCACCGTACTACCCCCAGTTTTGGATTTGCTCGGTGATGGAGTCCAACTTGATTTAATGGCGAGTGAGTCCGCGAGGGAAGCAAGTGTTGAGTCCAAATCACCTGTCATCAAAGGTTTGGCTTGTTGTTGGGGTTGTTGACTACCCCCGCCATATCCAACTCCACCTCCTCCCATTGTATTTGATTGCTGAGGCGTCAGAATCGAACCAAAAAAGTCAACTGTTGAGGAAAAAACCAAACATTGTCAGTTCCAGAGTTAAAAAGCCTTTTCAGTTTATTGTCCAGTCTATAACCCCATATCTGACCAGACCAAATCCTTCCAATCTTTGCTTTGAGCAATAACACACAAAATATTTAATTTTTTGAAGGGGCAAAGGTTGGAATGATTTGTATTTGTGAAAAATATTTTTATTATGCTTAGATAGCCAAGGCTGCCATTAGAAAACAGCCTGGCTCATCTACCTGGTTGTTGTTGAGGTTGCTTCGTAAATGTTTGTGGTGTGGATGGTGGGGGCGGTGGTGGTCCACCGTCCGACGCTGCTTGCATTTATAAAATAGGGTCCAAGTTTGGATAAATTTATGGAATTTATTTATTTTGTCAGAAAGCAAGTCAAGCAGCATGCGGTGCACTCCGCTAGGTGCTAGGTGATAGGCAATTAAAGGCAAACTACTGAGTTTACGCGACTAATTGTCTAACACATTAACTACTAGCCATAATATACAGTACAAGTACAATAAATTATTGAGAAGCAATTCAATAGTAAATGGCAAAAATAAAAATCTAACTTACCTTGATCATTATTAGTGCCAAAAACATTATTCATGTTGGTTCCTCCACCGCCATATTGCTGCTGTTGATTCATCGGGATTTGTTGGCCATAAAATTGTGACTGTTGATTGTATCCACCCATTGGGGCCATTCCCATTCCCCCACCTCCCATTGGGGGACCAAATCCATTGCCACCATAATTCATTTTCTGCTGTTGTTGAGGATAGGTCTGTCCCCCGCCATTGCCGGCAAACATATCAGCAAATGGATTCGAAGCTGCTGGTGGTGGACCATTGCCAGTTCCATTTCCCATTCCCAACTGAAGTAAGTCATCCAGAGCAGAACCTCCTGAAGAATTAAAAGAATAAATTAGATTGGCTAATTTAATTGAGAAAAAAGATGAGAGAACTAACCAGAATTAGTATTTTGCACTGGCGGGGCAGAAAAGAGATCCAAAATCTGCTGAGACTGTGATGTCTGCTGAGGTCCGGCAGGGGCTGAGTCCAAGAAGGGATTTGTCGCAACTGTTGAAAAAAGTGTTGAGTCAGTCGGCCTAAGCTAATTGCTGATAATTACAAACACTTACCCTTCTGTTCCTTGAATTGATTTAAAGCCGCTTCTTCTTCAGCCAAAATTTTTTGCTTTTCATCTGAGGCAATGAAAGCTGAAGAAGTATTACTGAACGAAGTCACATCCACTGAATTCTGTTTTGATGAATTTGACAATTTCTTTCCCTCCAATGTCGCCAAATGTTGTTCTAGGGCTTCTAGGAGGGAATTCGGAGCTTTTGTCAAGTCTGGAATTTCGCCTTTGTCAATTCCAACTGCTTCAGCAACCTGTAAATTAGCAGAAGAAGAACATGATATGACTTTTCCACATTTATTGACAAAATTTTATGCAAAATCTGAACCTTTAAGAATTCTGCAACTTTGTCCATTCTTGTCAAAAATTTCCGGTAAAAGTCGAGAGCTTCCCGTGCATTTTTCTTATTCATAGTAAAATACTTTTCCAAAAGATTGATGACGGCGTCGTTGTAAGTTGCAAAGAGACGAATTAAGTCACGAAATAGAAGAGCAAACGCAACGCGCATGAGTGAATTTCTATGAATGTCATCTGGAGATGAGTCAAATTCTAAAAGGGCATCCATTTGTGTTTGAAGAACTGGAAATGTTCTCAACAGTGGCTCCGTTCCCATCGTCCTCAACGTTCCATCTTCTTTCCTAAAATTTTTCAATCATTGCGTTCATACTTCATATTCACATCTATTTTGGAGAATAAATGATTCAATTCCATCCAAGGGCTTACCCTCGTTTTACTTTACAAAAGTCGAATGCCATAGTTCTATAGGACAAGGCTTTCTCATTCAAATACTTGGCGTAGCGTCGAATGAAGGGTGAAACTTCATAACCTAACGGAAAAACATATAATGCATTAGCAAATGTCAATTAAATAACACTAAGATGGAACATAACACTACATGACTACTACAAAATTTTCACAAAAGAATTAAACAGCATAGCATAGCAGCCATAGACGTGACATGATTCATTGCATGCTAAACATTTTCAAGAGCTTGCGGTTGACAAAAATGCAAGGTTAACTTAACGCAGCTGGTAAAGACACGTAATTTGTTGTGTCCTGACTATAAAATCCAACGAACGAACATGTGCAAACCCAACTATGTCAGTTTATATGAATTGAATTTAAATACAAAAAATTCCAATCTTATATGAATTTTTTCACGCACACATCAGAATTCTATCAAAATTCTATCTTCCTAAGCATACTTCTGAAACTAATGAGCCGCATCAAACTAACTCTAAACCGTTAATTGTTAATCGAGATTTCATATAGTGTGATTGTGACTGGAGTAATAAAGCATGAAAGCAAAATAAAACTTAAAGAATCCGAAAGTCGAAGTGAAGTGAAGAAAGAGTAGAATATTTACCAGGTCTCACGAGGCCAGCAGCTTTTGCACGAAGCAATCATTAGAGAAATGGAAGGAAAGACAAAATATTTATATTTAACATACCCAGTCAGATTCAAATACGTATAGACGGTGACGAATAACATAACATGTATTAACCGTTTCATAAAATTATTTTAAACGTTGACATTTTAAGAATTTAAACACAGAAACATTTAACAGGGAATCTGTTATACATTATACTTACGCAATTTATTAAAATAAGAACTTACCCTGTGGATTAGCTTTATCAAGAAATGACGAAAGTTGAAACGTGTTGTTACTCGACGCCAAATACTGTGTGAATCTCTAGACGGTTACAAAATGACTTGATATATATATAGATCATTAAAAAATATTCGTTGAAAAAACGAAAGAATTTAGATTTACCTCATTTCCGTAACACATTAAATGATGAGTGGTTACTAGTGCCTTAAAAACAACTACCCAACTCGAGTTTTGTGACCTCTCTATTAGGAGATTCGCCAACTGAAGGATTGAAACGTTCGGCTCGTTTGTGCAATGGACCAAATCTATCAAAAACAATAAGGTTACTCCATATGTTATAGTAGCCCAGGAAGTGGAAGTATTATAATAACAATAACTTACAATCCAAATGTTTCTTTTTCGGTGGAATCATTTCTTCCGTCGTAGCTTTACACACAGCTTTGGCGAGTCCTTGACCTGCAAGAGAATGCCTAGCAGCCAAAAGTCGATCACTTATTGTCTGTCCTCCGCCTTGTGCCATTTTAACGGCTCTGCTTTTTATTTCAGAAGTTCAGATCAGAAATGGGTCAACCCTGGTTGATATTGATGAACAGAGGAAACGTCTGTCTAATCTGTACAGAATGAATGTCAAAAAAAGTTATTTTAACAAATGGAACAAGTCTAAAATGTGACAAGAGTGAAACTGAAAGTTCGTTGCTCGAATGTTGGGAATTTTCTTAGCAAGTTAATGACATATGCGTTCCTAGACTTCACACAGGGAAGTTACTCAAAATAAATTCCCTCTCAACTCTCTGTGCATGCATTATGGTTTAGTGGCAAATGTCAAAACATTCTTAGTAAAATAAACAAAACAAAAAATAAAATACGCAAAGTTGCGAAATGTACCAATAAGTTCAATTCAGCCTGCCAGGTGTTACACACACAAATACAAACTGGAACTCTGACTAGTACTGCACCGTAAAATCCAAATCTACCAAACTATTTGAAATTCACTTGACTAAATTAATTTAGACCTTAGCAGTATAGTAGTTTATTCCTATTGAAGTAATTTTTCAAGTCTAGTCCAGAACAGAGCAGAGGGAATCTGATCTTGATCACTCCACTTTATTGAGCCAGCTTTCTGCTCATCAAACCAAATGCCAACACGGCACTGCTATGGTTCTGGCAATTGTATTATTGAATTTAATGCTCAGCCCGTTCGTGTCCGAGTCGTTATGTTACAAACAAGCTGAGTAGAGTCTGCTAAAGGAAAAACTTCTGCAATGTTAGTGCTAAATAAAGTGATCTGGTTTGACTAGGCTAGGCAAGTAAGCTCACTTTGGAAAGCTCACGCTCACCATGGTCGAAAAATATAAAAGTAATATAATCACTAACAAAGTATCAATTGTCAAATGTACAAATGAATTGGAATCAACGTCATGTAATGCAATGAAATGAAATTGTAAAACCTACAGCCCCACTAAGCCAATATTTTGAAAACGCCCACTGGAAATGACACGTAGGGAAAAGTCCAACATTAGCAAGCTAAAAGTAAAACTAGCCAAACCTTAGTAACATGAAAATGAAAACTCGTTGGACTGACATATCCAGCAAAACATAAAAAAATTAAACCGGTCTTGCACGTTATATAATCGAAATGTTAATACTCATTAGCTGCATCAAAATTAGATTTTTTTTGGATTGTTTCTTAACAATTTTGTTCGAAGCCTTTGGCAAAAGATTGTTTAAAAATTATATTACAATATTCTTCTTTTTAGACACAAATTGAACGTTAATACAAATTATATCAACAAAATTAAACCCTTCTGCTGTATTGTGCAGTATTAGGTAAGAGACGTGTTAAAGTGGGGCGATTTTCATTCTATGATGTAACGTAACCTTTGACTTGACTTTAGTTTTATTAATATTTAGCGGACAACCCTTGCCCCTAGTTTGCTTAGGAAGGAATCTCTGATGTAGCTTTGCTTAATCTTTTTACTACTACTCTTCAGTTTCCTTCACTTTATCCAGACTCAGCAATCCTCTAACTCTCCTCTTCTAAGTCAAGTCTAGATTTGTTTATATTCAACTCTGACTCAGGGAATTAATCATAAATACGAATACGACCTTGATTCGTTCAAGCTACAAGCAATGAGGAACGGAGAATTGGAGAAGAGATAAAATGTCTCAAACAAAGTGTGCAAGCTTAGTGTAGTAATGAAAGTTAACTTTTATTACTAATAAAAACAAAATCTAATTCAGCATTCGGTATGCCGACTATTGCTTCATTTTAGTTAGTACTACGTACTTTATACAGAAGCCAAAGTTTGTAGTCAAAGGCTTCAGAAATCTTTCTTAGCTGATTCACAAGAATGGTTCTAAATGTCATTGCGGCCATTTGCTATATATATTCAATTGTAATCTTACATGCATATTTACCATTATATAAAAAATTAGACATTTTTAAGAATGCTAAATTCATATCAATGCTGTACAGGCATATTGATTCTGATTCAATACAAAGCATAACATAACAGCATCCATCAAAATCTTCTGCCTACCCTAGCCCATCAATCATGGCAAACTTTCATTCGTAGGAAAATTTCGATGAAAAGCAAGAAGTGGTCGTTAGGTCGTTCGAAACTTTAAATCTTTCATAATGATAATGCAGGTTCAAAAACTTGCATTGTACAAACACTTGTTCTGAGAAGTTTTACTGTTCTATTTGTTATTAATTGCTTCCTATCATCTATTTAAGATCGAGAATGAGAAAAATTTAGATTTAAATACGGGAATATTGAGTGGTATCATACCACAGGGTGTACAGTATAGTTTGACAATTAAAATTACACTGGGACCGGATGTAATGTCTGAAGATTGCAAGATCATTATTGAAACACCTCTATAAATCTGAACGTAACAGAGCAATCCAAAATTTAAATGCAGAATTATAATAACTGTAGAATTTAAGTACATGCATAGAATATATTTTTCTAGTCCTTTACTAATCACTATGAAACTGACACGTAGTTAAACTTTCAGGTAAAACTTTTAGTTTACATGCATTGTCTACCCTGAGGATTCGTGGTCCTGACTTTGATGCGACACATTAAATAAAACTCACCTTTTCAAGATTAATCAGCTGATTTAGAGAATTTCAGGTCAACAAGATGTGACTTATGGATCCAAAAATATTTATTGGGGGCGTGATTTCCAAACGATCACGGGTAGGCCACACGTACGAACGAACGGTGAAGCATGGGAACAAAAGGAAGGCAAAGGGAATTTATCGATCCGCCCTTCCTACGGATTTATTATTTGTTCCAAAATTTTATATTTTTCTTGTAGTGATAATTAATCTTTGATTAAAGTTTGGGTGAAATGAATGATGAGTTGATTTGACACAGGTTGGGCTGACGGTAGGGCAGAGCAAACAATAATTTCTTTTCCTTGTCTGTCACACCCGCAACAGCAGCAGCAAAAGAGTTTTAGTTGGATTGGAGATTGTAGAACTTTATACACTAGGCAGGCAGGCAGGGAAAAGGGAACCTAGGAATGCCCTGACTCAAGTCAATGCCATGCCATATCCTCCCTTGTAAAAACAAAATCGACTCAATGACAGATCAGTTGACATTACATCCATAGGGAAAACACCCACTCTATGTCCGCCTAACTCAAATTCATGATACTATTTTTCTAATATTCCTGATAATATTTAGCAATTTTCAAGAGGGAATGATTCCATGAAGTCTAAGTCTTCTAGATTTTTAGGATTTGACTTCCTGAAAACCATTGCATAACAACTTTTAAGGATGCCATGATTAATTCTAATATATAAATGATGCCGAAAAGACATAAGAATCTTTATTTAAGACTTAAGAATAAATAATTGTTTAGGGTAATTTTATGGGAGTTGGATTTGCATTAACAGACGACGGTCACAGTCACAGTCACAACACAACCGTGACCGTGACCGTGACATTTTGTCCAAGGCAGGGGGGAGGTGCCGATGCTGAGGTACAAGGGCTGTGCTAGTGCTAGTGCAAAATTCATGTCGCACGTGGTGGATTATAAATCACACCGCGCCAGTCTTGTTCCAAACTCTCTAGTTTCTAAACTCCACGTGGGTTGAAATAAAACAATATTTTTAGATTTGCATTCATAATTTTTCAAATTAAGAAGTAAAGAAAGCATTTATGATGAATACAAGAAGTTCGCCAAATATTCTAATTGCGGGTAAGCAAGCTAGCTTTGTAAATCTACCAACTTTTCTAACCCTCATTGTAATTGAAAGTTTTAACACTAATTTTTACCATGTGTGTCCAAACGGTATGTTTTCAGGAACGCCCGGAACAGGAAAGTCTACATTGTGTGAACGCCTGGTGAATTTATGTGGGTTAGATTGGATTGATGTTGGTCAGATTGCAAAAGATCATCGCCTCTATGAGGAATACGATTCTACATATGGTTGTCATGTTTTGAATGAGGACAAGGTGAGTATTAAAGAAAATGGGCAGAAATCTGTACTTTCGATTATGAATTTTGAACAGAACTACATTGACTCAATCGGCTTTGACATTTCTTTCAGTTATTAGATGAAATTGAAGACCAAATGGATGAGGGTGGAAAAATTGTGGATTATCATGGCTGTGACTTTTTCCCAAAGAGATGGTTTGATGCAATATTTGTGCTCCGCACTGAAAATTCTGTCCTTTATGATCGTCTTACTGAAAGGTTAGTCTGGAATTGAACTGACAAACTGAAATTACTATGAAATTAGTAAAATTGCAAAATAGCTAAGCATTAAAATGTTATGTCCATGTGAACAGGGGTTATGAAGGAAAGAAACTTGAAGATAATCTTCAGTGTGAGATTTTTCAAACGATTCTGGACGAAGCCAGGGAATCTTACAGCCCAAGAATTGTATTTGAGATCAAATCTAATACTGAGGAAGATGTTGAAGCAAATTGTCAGCAGATCACACAATGGGTCAAGGAATTCCAGAAAGCTCATGATGTTTTACTACAGTAAATCCGATTTTCATGATTCAAGCACTATTGATATGTAATTTCAAAATATTATCACTGTTCTCTTGATTTTATTAATTAATGTTTTGAGTATTAAAAATTGTTGAACCTTTGAACCTTTACTTTTAGCTGAAACAATTGTCAATTCGACTTACTGAAGGTATGAATGTTTATTTGGCTATTTGTTTCAACCATAGTATACAAGAAAAGACGAAGTCAACATACGCATATAAATAAGTTGAATATTCTTTTTATTTCGTCCTTCATATCCCACCGAATAGCGTTCTTGAAATTACAACACAACAACAATGACAGTGAACAACAAAGAGTTCACTCGAAAGGTGGAACATTTATTTTGTAGATTTTGGTATCTTTGGAAGGAATATTAAAATGCGTGCGTGAGCATTTCAAATACTCTGGTCTTCAATAAAATGATTCGCTAAACCAGACATGACTTGACTCACGCAACGCTCCAATTAAACTAATTCATTTTAGTTTAGTTTTTAGTAGACAATATTTTATATATGTATTTTGAGTTTGTATTCGTTCATATTCGCACTCTACACTCACTCTCACAACACAATAGGTTTTACGTCAGACAGAACACAAATGAATGTTATACATGAGCAATAACACACAAAATTAGAAACCACAATAGTAAATTCTGAACAACATTTTATAGAATTCAAATTAAAACATCAAATATTGGAAAAAAGAGTTTAAATGTGCTGACAATCAAGCTTTAAGCTTTACGAATTAAATTCGCTTGACGTTATCGTTAATAATTAATTAATATGGCTTAATTAATGGAGCATCACTGGTGTGAATAGGCAATTACTTAGTTAAATGCAGGTTAACAACGATATATAGGCAAACAGGCTTGGCTTTACTTAATCTACTTAAGGTACACAGCACAGGATATTCAAATAAGTGATTCAAAAATATATAAATACCGTAAATTTACAATTGCAGAATTCATAAATGCGTTTCGCTCACATTCATTCGTCCGAGTAACTCGACGTCACGATAAGAAATTCAATTAATTATAAATTTATATCGGCGAACATGAGACGACGACGACTTTCTTTCACATTAGTAGTGCATTTGTAAATTGTACGACCTAAAGGACTTTCGCCCGACCAGAGACACATTCCTTTCCTTGATTTCTCAATCCTTCTTGAACTAATTTGTAAATCGTAGTTTGAGGGATATCTGTCTTTGTGTCGACACTCTACTCAGTTTTTTGTTGGCAGTAAAGCTCTTTGAGGGACTTTAATTCGTCAATCAAAGCTTTATTTTGATTTTCAAGCACCGCAACTCGATTTTCAAGGCATTTAATGTATTCTTTCTTTTTCCTTCTACATTCTCGGGCAGCTTCACGATTTTTGAGTAGACGGATTTCTCTTTTTCGGGTTTGTTCTTCTGGAACATGGTGTCCACCACCCCCACTACTTCCTCCGAGGACGACGGAAGGGGAACTGGAGGCTGAGGAAACTGGACGAAGTGTATATGCTTGGAGTTCAGAACCAACTGCTTGCAAGTACAAGTATATTAGCATGTCTCATGTTTAAAAGGAAGTAGAGCAACATTTACGAAAATTGGTGTACTACCTGTACCTGGAACAAAAAACTGTTGGCCATCTTGGGACTGAGCGTACTGAACAATCGTTCCTCCAGCAGTTCCAGCATTCGTCATGGTTATCGTCTGCAAGGCAGTGCCTCCAACACTGTCTGCTGACGAAGCTCCGCTTAAACCCAGGTTGTTAGCGTTGATAACTTTTACCATAGACTGGGGGTATTCCCCAATTACAATCCTTCCTCCTCCTCCTTCAGCTGCGTCCTGACTTGATTCAGATGTAGACAAATCACCCTTGTCACCACCTGTCACAAAAGTCGTTATTAGCCCGAACAAAATTTAAATCTTAAATAAAAAATAAAGCAACATCAGCTTAGAAATTTCATGACATTTGGAATTCCGACATAAAAAAGGTACATTTTTTTAAGTCCTGAAATTTCTAAAACCAGAAACTTAAAAATTGCAAGTCCAGTGATTTGAGCTACTGGACTTACCTGTAATTTCAGCACCTCCCAAATCCGAAAGAATTTTTCTATAAGACGGTCTCCTCGTCAATATTTCTCTCCTCCTTCGATCAACGTTTCTCCCTGTAGGGGTAGGTACAGGATGCTCAACCCCGTCGTTGGATAAGGATTCGTCACTATGATGAGAGTCAAGGAGTTGAACTGATTGAAGTCCTCCACCGGCTGTTTGAATGACAGAGGAATTCGGTTGATGCTTCGATAGGGACGAGGAAGAGGATACTAAAATGACGTTTCCTTTGGATAATTGCAATTGACCAGATGCACTCTGTATCACGGACGGAGACTGAATCACCGTCTGTAAAATACAAAAACAACTGCGTCAACATTCCGTCATTCCGTCTAATCCTTCCACCTGTGCAGTGGTAGTGCTACGCAACTTTCATTCTTTTATAATAATATACTAGGTACTTTTTTACGATTATTTACTCGTATTATCCACACAAGACACAGCATTACCGCAAATACAGACACTCAGATAAATTACAATTCTATTTCAAACTCTTTTCTCTAACAACACAACACAACATCTTCCTCCTCCTCAAGTTACACAACCAATTAACCTTATCAAAATCCGCATTTCAGCATAGCGGGTTCCAATCGAATTAATTGGACTATATGACAAACTTTGTAATAATTCTACAAAATAGAAGAGGAAGAATCTGTTGTTGGGTAGTTGAGCTTGAAAATAATTTTCTAAAAGTACTAAATTCAATCAATCATTCCATCCGACACTACGACTACAAATAAAATCTAATTCTACTAGTAGTTAAAATAAATCAAAAGAACCAAACCAAAAAATTAACATAGGACTGAGAGTTAGGTGCATGCCGAGCCGAAAGTGTGCTAGAAAAACTTTAAGGTGAAGAGATTTTGGTGTGTAATCGACTGATAAGACTCAGTTTTGAGTTTTGCTACAAAAAGGAGTAAAAAACAATTTTGTTATGTATTAACGAAACTGAAAAATCAAAACGGAGAAGCACCGCTAAATAAGTGTGCAAATGAAGAAGCCAAATGGAAAAATCAAGTAAGTTGTTCAACAAGAATTAAAAAACAACGAAAAGTGCATCAAAGAAAAAATGTAAATTTTTGAATTGTTATGTTAATGAATGATTAATTTGAATT
Source organism: Thalassaphorura encarpata (assembly GCA_009869925.1). Lineage (NCBI taxonomy): Eukaryota > Metazoa > Arthropoda > Collembola > Poduromorpha > Onychiuridae > Thalassaphorura > Thalassaphorura encarpata. The sequence goes on from WJEZ01000308.1 coordinate 31,909, forward strand.
TTCATTAAGATTGAAAAGAATTCTCCTAGTTTGGCGGCACCTGTGGTAAAGTGACATGCACAATGCTCAGCCCTGTTGATTTGGCCATGGTTTGGGAGTTTTGGGCACTGACTGCAGGAGCAGTAGCAGCAGTTGTTCTAACCGACGAGGATGAAGTGGTCAGGATTCCTCCTCCACTCGTGAGGTGATGATTAAGCACTGTGCTAGATTTCCCACTCCCGCCGGAATTATTTCTTGAAGAATTTCCCCCGCCTGAATAGTGCTGTTGCTGGGAATTTGCTTGAGGATTTGGTGATACGGAACCTAATCGTTGAGTCTCACGCTCAGAATTTGGAATATCAGGTGAAATTGTGTTGTATTCTCGTTTGACTTCTGCAGCAATCACTTCCATTGATACTTCAGAATGTGACCTTGGAACTTTGAGCCCGAAAACTCAAGTTCTAGATCTGTAAAAGAAAAGAAAGCAATGGAAAATAAATTAATTGTAAACATTGGTAATATTTCATTTAAGACAATAAAATAGAGTCTAAAATTTAATTCCAAGAAATTCTGACTTACAGAGCTTATACGCCTGTTCTATATCCTGGAATCTTTCATTTTTATTTACTTTAAGAGATCACTAAATCAAAATCTCTATTATTGTATCGGCTGCAGTTATGCTATAAGCTAATGCTCAAATCCGAAATAGTACAAGACTACGTAAACACGACCACGACTGAAACAATACTAAATACTACGTAAGTTCAAAAAATAAATACAAATTAACAAGGAAGCCAGACTGGAGTTGACTGGGGCATCGGCATTATATTCATTTCATTCAATTTTATATCGAGATAGCTAATAATCC
>WJEZ01000309.1:0-32704 GCA_009869925.1 Thalassaphorura encarpata
GCAAGCCATGCAGTATGCATTAAACGTGTTTGAAATTAAAGAGAAAAGTTCGAATGACCTTATAAATTTCTGAGGAGAAAGCACAGTTTCCCATATAAATGACCTTATTGACGAAACTTATTATAAGCAAAAAAGAGAAAAAAAGTCAAATAGTTTCTAAGAATGTGCGTAAGGAATGAAATATGAGTTTGATTTAATCGAGAGACGGAACAAGAGCAGGGCAACCAGGCAAGCAAAGTCATCGTCAGCCAAGAAAGTTAAACATGAAACATTGCCACCACCAAGCCACTTTTCAAGAAGTACGTACATGCAACTCCTGCCCTGCTCCTTTGGCTCGTCTGTAGCTATAAGCTTGAACAGGAGTGATTATTTCTCAAAGGAGTGCAAAATGATTTCTACACGTCGTTCCCGCTGAAAAACATTCATTCTCGTCCCATTTACCAGTGCAGTGCAAGGAAAGAGGGAAAAAATCCATTACGACCCGCACTTTTTATCCCTTTACCCGCTTTTTCTTTCCTTTCTTTCTTTCGAAATGAGAGAGGCAAACTGAAAGGGAGAATGAAAGAAATCCAATGAAGGAGGAGAAGGGCGTTAGTTTGGAAGAAGTGAAAATGATAGAGATTTGGAGAACCAAGAAGAAAACTACAAGTAGAAATAGTGAATGTAATTCTTTAAAGCAAAATTCTCTCCTCCTTCACTGTATAAGAGATGAGGCACAGCTTGATATTTTTGCATTGCAAGTGATGGCATTTCGTAGGAAATAAAATTTTCTTTTTCGCCCTCCTTCCGATCTGAAGATACGGATCATTTTTGTGTGCATAACGCACAATAAGTATATATTTTTTCTTCTTAGCTACGAGGGAGAAAATAAGATTCGGAGAAAATTTAATGCTAGCGCATACAAAACTGAATACAAAGGCTAATGGTGGGGTTATAAGCTAAGCAGGGTTTAAATCATAGCGGATTCGGGGCGAGAGGGAATGTGACATGTCATTTTTTCGGATTCTCTAGGTCTCTGCAACAGCCAGAAATTCTAGTTCATTTCTTTCTGTTCCATTGTAATTTCGTTTTTTAAATTAGCAATCGAGTAGTTAAATAGTGCAATATTTTACTTAACAAACTAGTTAGAACATTTAAATCCAGTTTATTGAGTGGCAAACGAGAGTCCGTACAACAAGAATTAGCTTAAGAGGAAGATGTGAATTGACATTTGTTGTAAATCCTTCACTCAAAGGTTGTTTAGGAATTGGAATGTGACTCAGACGAAACTACCATTACTCTTTCAGTCTCAGCTACAGCTAATGTTCATTTTCATCGGATTCATTAAAAATGCTTTTGTTACCTAGGACAAAAGGTTCTCGACATTTTTAGCTTCTGTATTTAAAATTTTCTGAATTTAAAAATGTCGGCAGGCGTAGTAATATCTAGGATTGTGCTTCTTTGAAAAATAAATACTATTGTTGAGTCTGGTTTGAAAGTTTATAGAATGACTTTAACATAGATGCTCACATAATCTTGTCCCAAATGGATTTTCCCATTCGGTTTCGTTTTTATCCAGCAAGCGCAAGCAGTAGTATCTTGCCTTGGTTTCACTTAACATAACATAACACAAGACAGACTCACTCCGCTCTGTGCCTGTATCGTAGAAATGTACAAATGCAGTCTCCGACTAAATAAAGTCGCATAAATCAGAGTTGGGGAAAAAAGAGCACTTAGCTGAAGAAACATCTTTGCATGGTGGATATGGCTTCTTCACACGGGCTTAGCCACACAGTGAGAGTAAAAACTTTTAAGAAAGAATTGAAAAGGAAGGGTTAACTAGGCGAAACTGTCATTTACTGCTCTGCTTTGCAAACGAAGATGGGAAGTTTAGATATTTTACCAGGAAAGTTTTTTTTCGCATTCTATCCTTTGGAATGAAATGCTTTGTTTCACAACAAAGTTAAAGAAGCAAATCTTCCATAGCACATGTACTCGTACAGCCAGGTTTGCCGCCAATGAAGGATCACAAAAATTCATGGGGACTCTTCGACTATGAAGAGTTACATTCCTCGGGCTCAATGCTGTGTACGAGCATACGTGTGCGTGTGCTGTGCCCTTCCTCCAAGTTTAAAATGTTTGCGTTTCTCTCCATATGTGAAAATAAATGTTTGGTGGAACGGGGCCAATTCCGAAAACCAAGTCTTATTATTAATGATTCCTCCCAGACTTCTCGGCGGCTTTTTCTTCCTCTGTTCTGTTTTTATGGCGGTCGTACATTTTACTAGAACACATATTGCTTTCCTAACGTCAAAGAACCACTTTAAGACTTCTGTTTGAGTCTGACCTGATTTGACCCTAAATTTTTTGGAAGAAAATTTATTTTGGCTGAGGCTGAGTGAAATTCAATTGCATTTGTCATTTTCTTTTTTTTTCTTTGTAACAGCTGTCGACGGTCGTTGGTCTGCTTGGACGACTTGGTCAATTTGTGGCCCAGATTGCAAACAACACAAGAGGCGCTCATGCACGACTCCAGCTCCAGCTTATGGTGGAAAAAATTGTGCGGGAAAGGATACGATGACGACTAACTGTACTGGAGGTCTTTGCAAAGGTAATGTAAAATAATATACGTGTACATGCATGACTTGAATTTGAATATTGCAAAATTCAAGATCTCATAGTAATGATAGGATTAGCGTAGTAAGTTTGAAACTAATCCTCAAAATCCTGCAAACTTTTCCATTAGGTAGAACATTTGCCTTCTTTACATGTAATCCTTTCTTCTTCTTCCTTAAGCTGATGTCAAGAAAGGGCAGGAGTAGTACAAATTGGCTTTCATGATGATGGAAAAGAAACTTAATTGGATTAGAGTGCGTGTAATTAAAATCTAACTAATGGGATAACATCTTCACAGTTCAGAGTCAGGAGGAAGAATGAGGCGTGAGGGAATGTAGGCCAGGCCGGGCCACCCAGGCATCTTGGCAGCCATATATCACATGAACTTTGCCAAAGAATGAGAAAATGCACTTTTCTCTTTGTAATATAAAAAAAGTACGGCTCATACAAAGTCAAGCAAGTCAAAGATCGCTCCTAAATTAGACGAGGCTTTTATTTCGAGCTTCATCCAGCTTTCAGATCCAGTTCATTTCAAACATTAGACTCACTAATTAGGGAATTTACTCAGGCACGGTAAAGAGGATTCTGAAAATACGCCTATTCTTTGAGTTAGCTTAAAAGGAATTCCAATCAAGTAATCTTTAGTACTGAATTCGAGTCAATTCATGAAAATTTAAATCTCATTTGAACATTTTGTCGCAACATTATGTTTAGGCGAACGTAGTGGTAGTTTTTTAGTACTATAGCGTCTTTCAATTTTGATTCTGGTTGAAGACAAGAAACCCTTCGTGTGACTTGAATGGTGCAACATTAAGAAGTGAAAGCACTTTAATTACTCTCCGGGCCTTGGTTTGGCAGCAAACAGCTTAGAGGGTAAGGGAGGAAGCAAACTGAAACAATTTAGTGAGTTTGGCTTCGCGGATAGAACCAAAGTGTAATTTGAGCAAACAGGCGGTTTCTCTTTATGCCTCTTGAGTAAATACCATAGTAGTAGATCAGGAAGCCTTGGCTAGAAGCAGCAGCTCCTTTTCTTCTCTTCAGCCAAGTCAATGTTTACATTTCTTCAACCCTTTCTCAACTTTCCAAGTCATTGATTGCAGTAGCAGAAGCATTTTCTATGATTTCATTGAATTTTATGAGATCATATCATCAAATTATGAAGAGGAAGGAAAAATAAAGAAAATTAAAACGAATTGCTTAAACCATATTTTTTTGGTGAAAGTTGACTTTCTCTTATGTACGAGAGAATATCCTCTTTGTTTCATTTTCGTAGTGGTACATCTCATTTTATGTCAAGCTTCTTTCTTCACACGTTTTCTTGGGTTAGTTGCTATGAGTTGACTTTCCTTCCATTCATCCAATAGAATTCCCTAGTGTGTTGTACAGGAGCTTGTCTCAGTTCAGCTTCGTTACTCCTCACATCTTGATTCGATTGTCAACCTACCTACCTTTTGTAAAGAAGAAGCTGTTTATCTTCCAACTGAGAATGAGATCCGTCTAGTGGTGCGTACGGTAGTAATGTGAAATACGTACATCATATTCCATCCTCCTTGCACTGTGGGTTGTATTGGAAATTGTGGCATGGCATATTGTATCAAAAACTAATTAATTTAAACCACTAGCTTGAAGTCTCAGAAGGGAAATGAGGATTCAATGCAATTCTAAACTTGTCGAAATTGGTGTTCTGGTTTTGCATGTTAAATTCAAGAGAGTAATAATATGAAGTGGTTTAATAATATTGAGTTGTATCAAAAGGCAAGGCTAGCTAGAAATCCTGAGAATAGCAATTCCACTTTCGACTGGACTGGACCAAGCGTAATTTCAAGTTGAAGGGTTTCGGAAATCGTAACATGTAGTATAGGGATTAGAAAGTTCTTGCGTAAGAATCAAATTATTTTTTGCAGTAAATTACAAGCCCCTGTCTAAACGACTAACAAAATACCGAAGCATTTGTCGATTTCCAGTGCAATGACCAATAGTATCTTTTTACCCGTAAAAAGTATGCAGCAGGTACTTTGTAAAAGTCGAGTGGGAAGAATGCGTGACTGGCAAAAAGTAGACAGAGCCAGGTTATTTGTTGACTCATTCGTTTTCCCTTGTCAATATTTTACGACTGCTTTCCTTCCTTTCTATTCTTTCCCTCCTCTTTGAATGGGTTTTTGATTCCCTTCGTGTATTTTGCAATGATACTACTACTCAATAGTTGGGAGGAAAAAGGATACTAGGTTGTATTGTATCTATTTGTATTATTTCGAGACTGAGAGTAGACTGGCTGGCCAATCGTAACTCTAGCCATGAGTTATCCTGGGTCGAAACGAACAGAATGTAATGTTACGTGAGGAAGAAATGGCAGACACTTTGAGATACGGCAAAATGCTACGTATAGACAACGTAACGTAGTGAGCATTGTCTGTCTGTGTAGACTGGGAAGATAGATTAGCTTTGTTTGGAGTCTTCTTCACTTTCTCCCTCACTCTCTTTTCCAATTTGAGGAGAAAACTAGTCACATTTGTTTCTTTGCTTTATTTTTGTGTTGTGGCTTTTTTTTACTGTAAGCTATTCTTCCCATATGAGTCTCACCTGGTTATTTTTATTGTTTTGTAGAGTTTGGAAATGAATTCATGGCCTTGGATCCCGACGGGGGAACACATGGCGTTGGAGGCGGTGGGGCAACTGGCAGTGATCAAGGTAAGAGTTTCCTTTTGGAATGAAACCCCATAAATACTTATTAAGGAATTGCCCCACGCGTTCTGTGGCTGTGGCTACTACTGCAAAGAATGTTCTTCTGTCTGCCACTGGAATAGTTTGTAATAAGTTTGGTAGGATTTTAGCGTCTGATTCCAAAGCCAGGTGTTGCACATACTTTTGTAAGCAAACCAAAATTACAGAACGAGTGAACAGCAAGGAATGGAATGTGGAGCACAAGTAGATATTTTTGACTCCTTTGGAAAATAAATTTGACTTTTGAAGTGGTTTTGCAAATCCCTACTCTGCTCTCATAGTATTAGTGGATAGGGAAGAAGAAGTATGGTATTTGACATGAGGATGCTACGGTATGGCAGGAAAATCCTATTTGAAAGTTGAAGCAGCAGCAGTAGGCTCGGCTCTGAAGAGTTGTACTTACCACCCAAGCCCAGGAATAGAAATTGGAATCACGTACTCACCATTTCACTCGGGAATGGGCTTATATTCTAATTATTATGAGATTGGGGTTTCTCCGACCTATACTTCCATTTCCTTCCTTTCGTCTCATTCTTTTAACATGGAAGCGAATTCGAAATATGAGCAAAATAATTTAAGTCAATGCAGAAGAGAAACTTTAGTAAATTTCTTTGGTGATTTTGCATCCAACTGGTTTAAGGTATGAAATGTTAGTTTATTTCTACTGAGAAAATTTGATTTTTTGGAGAAAGAACTACAGGATTTGATTTGAGCAGAAATCAAGGCGCACTCAGAACCCTAGGATGCTAAGAACCTTGAAACTTGCAGGAGGAGAAAGTCATTAATATGACCAGCATCGAGTTCAAAGGTATTACCGAGGGAAGGAGTCGAAGAAAAGATTTATTTTGAAGAAAGTCAAGGGAAGGGTAGTGCAGTAGTAGGTCTGATAGGCTTAAGACAAAGAAGCGCATCTTACCAGCTCTAGCTCTCCATTACCACATGAAGGGCTCAACTCCCATTTCTCGCAAAGGAGGACATAATGAATGAAATGAAAGGCAAAGCAGAGCAATGCCATAAGCTCTTGCATTTCCTCGAAATGTAATATAGACTGCAATTCCATTGCATAAATAAGACTGAGTTTGGAACCCAGTCGCATCTTCTCAAATTGTTCTTAAGAGGTCTTAATTGTGAAGCTTTTTGTTCATCATCGCATTCATTCCTCAGACGATGCGGACGTTAACGAACTGGGAAAAATTTCCAAGACATGAAAAGACCATTTGGGAAAATGTGTATGAGAATTAAGACTGGAGAGAAAATGAGATGAGGTCTCCTCTTCGAGCTTCGTTGAGCTTCTCTCCAAATTCCATAGCCTGGCCAGGCCGTGCTAGGGAGTTGCACGTATAAAGACATTGCACTTGACTGCTCCCTAGTCAGCAGCCGCCATAGATAGTGCATCTTAAGATGCTAATGCTAAAGTACTTACTTTCTTACTTACGCACTTCACGTGGACTGCACTTGCATTGTGCGTGAGTAAATATGCTCGCCAAGTAATCCTCTCCAGGAGCCAAGCCTTTCCTCTACTTCAAGGGATTTACTTCCCCATGCATTCGCCCTATGCGATATTACAGGAGAAAGCTTTTCAACTTGGTTGCCGAATTTTGAGTTTAGTAGTAGCCAGACTTCTCATTTCGCCTTCAGTGGTATCAATTTGAAGTTTGTTTAACTTGAGTAGGGTTAATTAATACGGAATTGACAGACATTGCTCGAGGCGTTGCCAGAATGTGATCTCGGCCTAGTAGTATAGTATAGGGCTTTTTTGCAACGTTTTTCCTCCTGTATTAAAGTGCAGAGTTGCAGAATCAAGAATTAGGGAAAGGAGGAGAAAGTGTGAGCTCGAAGTGAAAGTGAATAATGCATTTCCAAGAGAAGAAGGTTCTCAATAATGGGAATGGGTATTACAGAACGCACTCTATTGTGAGAGAGAAGGTATATGTATTTATACCCACGTGCGATACTTTGAATTGGATGGCCCTGTTCGGGTGTTGTACTTTAGCACGACGACCGTATTATTATTTTCTCCCTGGTACACGTGATCCAATGCTTTCAATTCAAGAGACTGAATGACTCTCGGTGAGAGAGAGAACTCATTTCAATCTCCCAATACGATGTCTAGGGACACTACGCTATACAACTCAAGCTGCCGCAGCCACGATTTCTCATTCTTCCTATTATGTTCGTGCTTTCAATTTCAACTAAAACCAGGAGGAGTAGTTAAACTGAATCTCATAATCCTGTGGTGTCATTCTTATGAGTTGCGGCGCTTTTGTCATCTCAAGACGAACGAGATGTTTGGATGCGGCTAGAATTGTAAATTTAAATATATATTTCATTTACAGTGTTCGCAGAATTTGAAATTTATTAACCCAGTTTACTTAATTAGAATTTGAAAATATTCAATAGTATGGATTTCGGTCACAAAATTTATTGCCTTACCTTAGGGGTATATTTTATTTTGGATATTTGTTTTGGCCATATGAAAATCGTGTAAAGTGTACTAGTTATTGTGAGGGATAGAGAGGGGAGAAGCAGCAGAGTTAAAAGTACTAGTGAAGTGTTTTGGCGGGTAGTAGGGTATTTGTTGTTATTATCCCCACACTTTTGATTGCTTACTTCGGAAAAGGAGTGATGGATTTGTTTGGCTGATGCTGGTTGTGAAGAGGATGAGACGTGGTGGTGGTAATAACTTCATTTCATGTCTCTGACACATGACACATACCATCTTAGGGAAGAAGTACGTAGAACCGCAATAAAACTAACTCATCTAGCCCAGTCCAATGATATAGAGTATGTAGCAAAGGTTTTCATTTTGTTCAAGGGCAAGAGAAGAGCGAAGACCATGAGTATTTCGTATTTGATAGATTTCATATGTCAGCTTATTTTGATCCATCTCCGTCAGGGATCAATGTCAAATATTGTAGATTATGTGTCTGAGCTGAGGACGTGATCTAACACTTGAGCTGGACATGATGTCCAATCCGAATTCTTGGGGAAAAAGTCAATCCGGCCGCCGGCTGCTGCCGCTCGTGTCAGACTTATGACGACTGTATTTTAATCCATTACAACTTGAAAACAATTCAATTTGACTATTATTTTAAATTGCTTTCCTCGAATTATAGGCTTCCCGAGTGTGTAATAAAATTTGAAATAGGCGGTGGGGTCGACAGAAAGATTATAGGACGACGTTAAGCTAAGATGAAATCCTAGGACTGATTTTTTAAGGAGGACCCAGATCCTAAGCCATTGGAGTCTGAGTGTGTAATCGTCATGAGAAGATTGATTCATCGGGAAAGAGAGAAAAAGAAACGAGGATGCGGAAGTGGGTCTGAAAGAACGCCATCCACGTCAACGACACGCTCTCCTCTTCCAAGATAAACGGCCTTTTCCTTTTGTTCGTCTCCTCCCTTCTTGAAAAGTCTCCCATTGCTGCTTTCTCCATCCAGCCAGCCAGTTTTTATGTACCTGATTCGTACTTTTTGAGTAATTCCAAAAACCCTGTCACGCTTTCACTATTGGAGAAGAAACCTCATCCATTTTTTTCATTACAAAAGAAACCAACTATCCTCAAAAACCCAACTGGTCGAAGAAATAAGAAAATCCCCAATTGCTAAAACGGACTCGACTAGAGAACAAAGGGACCGAAAAGATTTAAGCGGAAGAGTAGGATGTGGATTCAGAGGCGAATCCGTTATCGGTTTAGTCCAGATGTAGTATTGAAATCCTGACGGCTTAGGACAGTCAATGCAAGACATGGGTGTAGCATGTAAAAAGGAAGTGATGCGTGTAAATAGCAGAAAAAAGTATCAAAGGGAAGACACTCAAGGATTTACTTTTTGCAAGGAAATGCCTTTGCCATCGGATAAAGAGAGAAAGTAACCCAACTTTCTCCATCCTTTTCTTTTTCTAGGATCATTGAATTCCAGTTCCAGCTAGCGCTTGGCTTGGCTTGGCACTCTTGTTCTCATCTCTTGTAGGTATTCCTAGTAGATCCTTTAACTTTAGTTTGGAATGTAATTGTTGGTTCTGACTCTAACTCCTGAATTGTGAGAATGGCCATTTTGACAAACTTGAAGCAAAAGCGAGAACTTTTTCTTTAGAATTGGGATCGAGAGTTTAAAACTTGGATTTTCTATTTCATATTTTTAGAAAACTAAGCAAAAAAATACTTCCATGTTTGTCAACTAAACTCTGAAAGAGACAAGGGAATTTTTCCTTTGTGTATGACAGAGTGAGATGAGGGTTTGTGAGTTATCGAAGCAGGTTTTCTCCACGCACGCACTCCCCAGTGTAAAATACCTTCACGCTACTGTACTGCCAGCTACTTCCTTCCTTTTCCCAAGGGCTTGTTTGTCATTTGACATGAGGACAAAGACGAAAGCACTCGTTGTACTATCCCTGAAACTGCACTGACTTCCACTTAACTTTGAAGCGCCAACATGAGTCATCCGAGATGAATACATTTTTTTTTCTTATGAAGAGATTTAATTTTCAAAACCTAAAACCCGGCTAACTTTGTATGCACACTATCTGCAAAAACTTTTTTTGTAAATTTTTCCTAAAAACTTTGAGAATCTATTAGGTCCCTGCCAAAACAAATTGCCAATAAATCGTTTTNCCCGGCTAACTTTGTATGCACACTATCTGCAAAAACTTTTTTTGTAAATTTTTCCTAAAAACTTTGAGAATCTATTAGGTCCCTGCCAAAACAAATTGCCAATAAATCGTTTTTATTTTAACCACAGAGTAGAAAGTACCCGCAAAACTTTTTAAAGCGGTTTTCTGCCGCCATGCTTGCTGGGTGGTAATTTGTAGTCCGAGTGTTTCAACAGTTACTCGTTGAGTTGAGTTGGGGTATGCTATGTCTTGTCTTGGTCTGAATTATTCTTCTTAGGGGTGACCGGAAAACCGGAATGGAGTTGGTCATGCAGGGATAGTGCACTGCACTTGGCTAGAAAAGTGATGCAGTGTGTGGAGGCGGCGGCAGCCAATGTATCATAATGTCTTGGTTGGCAGAAAGCAAGGGGAAGAAGATGGCTCATAAAAATAACTATGAAATAAATTCCCCAACTCAAAGTTGTCTGACATTTCTCTGGAAAACAGAGATTCTTTGGGAGAAGAGGAGGATACATACATAGTTTCATTTCATTCAAGACGTAGGGACGCTCAGCTCATCTCATGGACACGCATCCTCGCACAGTTTTTGATACTTTAACTACACAGAGTATTGGGGCAGAGAAAGAAAACGGAAGTGGAAGTACTTCCCCGGGTTCTTTGGCCAAGAGATGAGTGAATCGATAGTACACTGTGTGTGTATGTGTGAGTCAGAGACCCTACGACTTTTTCATTGCATTGCAAATCATGGACGACTCGAACGTAGTGCTTTTGCTTTGCAATAATAAACAATGCTAAAATCCCTCCGACTGTGAAACTGAAGAGAGACTTGATGTTGGGATATTATTTTCACTTATGAGGAGGAGAATCTTATTATTTGCTTTCTGCTGACTTGGCTTAACTTTTCGTGTAGTCTAGTGGTGGTGGTTGGGTTCCCTGACTGCCTGTCATTCAATTTCTCGACTGGAAGAACAGAATAGTATGAGTCACCCCATGCATTGCATGGCACTGCACTGGATGTGGTCGTAGACAGGAAAAGCGCTTATTTTCAGAGAGTTTCGCTCGAATAAATAACAATTATCAAACTATGCAGTGCAGTAGTTCACAGAGGGTTGTACCGAAAAATTTTCATGGCATTTCATTTCTTAAGTTTCTCTTTACTTTTCTTGGAACATATACCTGAATGTGGAAATAAGGTTTAAAGTCGGAAAGTGAGAAGAAAATAAGAATTGAGACACACTATGAAATCGGCCATCCATTACATTACGTTCCTGGATTTTCAATAGGTTAAATTCCGCTCGTGGACTCTGTCCAGTCCAGTCTGTCTAGTGATTTCATTGTACTTTAGCTACAGTGCTATGCGTCGACTTGGACTTGGACAAAGGCCAAGTTCTGCTCAAGTCTTTGCCAAAGATTTATTGACCAGGCAGGGCCGTGGGAAGTCTTCTCAATTTTAATCGTTGAAACGAGAGGACTTTTGCTCCTGTACTAAATATCGACTCCCAAATGACTTTTCACTTCTTTCAGCTCCAGAGGAGTAGAATTGAATTGATCTCATCAGTTAGCAAGAGTGAAGAGTATCTTTGACTTGTCACTCCAAAGCCCTTGCTGCTTGCTGTTGAAAAGTTTCAATTCGACGAACATTTTGTTGTGAGAACTTCTTGTCAACTAAGGAGAATGAATGTCCATCAGTTGTTCATTTTTGGAAACTTTGGAAGAATAGAAATGGGAAATTTTGTTCCATTTCAAAGCTGCAGAGCACATGGTACTACATCAGCCAGTCAGTCTATAATGTATTACATCCTGGCCTTGTTTGACAGGCTTCAATATTATTTTTAAGGGTTAGGTTTCCTTTTGGTTTCATGTCATCATTCCTCATTGGAATGAGCTTAACTGTATTACGACGTTAACACAGTGACTTTTTATGGGATAATATCAAAGACGAGACTTTTTAAACTAACCACTTATTTAAAAAAACTGTAAAAGTTTCAATTCAAACTTTGAAGCTGATTTCAACAGTCGTGACTCAATTCCTGATCTGAAACAAATCTACCTTGTACGACATGGACAGTCAAAGCCTCGCCTCAAATTTCCGCCAGATGCTTGCCAAGCGAAGAGAAGACAAGTTTTGCGAGTGAAGTGACCGCGACGAACGTCATTCACGGCTCATCAATTATTATGATCACATTCTAAAACTCGCCCTCGTCCTCGTCGAAGACTTGGACTTAAGTACGCACGCACAATGTAGTGGGCGGTTGTGTTTGTGTCCAAGTTACAGACCCGAAACTGCTTCACATTTGCCGGCATTTATGAAGAGAGGAATTTGTAGACTTTTATCTCTTCAAAGTGGCAAAGTTCTTGGTCCCTTGGGAGTTCACGAGTAGTACAAGTCGAAGAGTTATGCGAAAAAGTCACCCTATACGGTTCCTCCTCGAGTTCAAGCTGCAGTCAAAGAAAAATACTTTTTATTCATGTACAGAAATTTTGACGGTAACGCCAAGAATAACCTTTATAAAGCTTAAAGGCGGAGGGCATTGCCACGGGTGATGTGATGAGTATGATGAACCCCTTTGTGTCAAGTCAAAAGAGGGGTTCCCATTTCCCGGGCCCACGAGGCATGAAATGGTCCATGGGGACTTAGGATCCACTCTATTGAAAAAGAAAGGTCAATTTAGTTTCTCCACCGCGACGACGGCGGGCCAACCTTTCTCTTCAGTCAGTCAGGGAAATGAAGATGAATGCCTTCATTAGGTGCTTTTAAGTCTTTATCGACTTTGTCTACTGAGTGGCATGGCGGAACAACTTCAAATAAATTCACGACGACGACTCTTCTTTCCCTTTTCATAAGCAGAATGCCGAAGAGAATTCAAATTCAAGGAGTGGTGGAAAAGACCGTATGAAAAGTTTGTCAGAATTTAAAAAGATAAGATTATTCTGAAAAGTTCCGACAAGACACGACGACGCTTTTTGACAGGTCGGTAGAAGTGAAGACTTGAAAACTGTCTGAAGGAAATGTTGTTTTGTTTACACCTTGTTTTTGATTGTTGCAAATATTTTTTGCCTTGTTCCTTCCAGAGGCACACATGTAGTGCGGGTGTTAGGTCTCGAATATTAAATTCTGAAACTCTAGGAGAAGCAATTAGCGATAGAGTCAAGAGAGACACGCATGTGGTCGTCTTACAGGTTTTTTTTTCATCTTTTGAAAGCAGCACAAGATGTCAAAATAAATCACTCTCCCCGTCTGCGTGCATGCAATTATCAAGGAACAAGTTCAGTGGACATTTATCCTAATTAGAACCAAAACTTCGTTTCGAATCCAAAGAAACATGTGTCATCAAGTGTCAACTGTCTCAAGTTACTACACAGTTCTTGCACAGCCAACTTTCTCTTTCTCCAGGGAGCAAGCAGCAGCAAGTTGTTCTTGTGCTAGTAGGTCAATTTCTTTTGGCACCATACTGGGAACCATTTCTCTCTGGGCTACCGGAGTTTTGGGCTTTTTTTTAAATCAGTCCTGCCAGAACCACCCGCTGTAATATCCTTATAATCGATGGAATTTCATTCCAAGATTTACTTTTGCTTTGAATATAATGCAGTAGTATTTTGTGACAAAAAACATAATTAATCATCTTTTTTGGGAATAACTTGCTGCGCTTGAACGAACTGGGCGGCGGTTTCATATTCTTGACTTGAGAAATGGGCAGAGTGACAAACGCCGACACTGGGACTGGGACTACTACGTGAAGAGAAGACCCTACGAACGAACGAATACAATCTCCTCATGCATGACAGCACCGCAACATGACAAGTCACGACTCTCCCTTACTCTTATAAAAAAAGAACCCGGGTAGTAGTAGTAAAACTATTCAAGGAAGGAGTATGAGTATTTTATCCAGGAGTTGGTTTACGGTAAAAATTCGACAAAAGTATAAGCAAGCGTCTCACGGAAGGAGAAAAAGGAGTTAAGGAAGACACAGTTTAGCTTTGAGAAGGAGCTGACACGTCTTCCAACAAACTCGGCTGGCCATCAAAAAAAATAACCGACCAGGGAAGATAAGAGATGAAGTTCCTTTTTTTAACTCCCTATGCGATGCCTGTGCGATGGGTTTTGTGGTTACATGTGCTGCTGAGAGGATGAGAGGAATTCATCATGGGACTCCACAAGACCGATCATAATCTCAAGACAAGGAAAGGGTTAGGCAGACCAGGTTGAGCCATAAAACTTTTTTTCCTTCTAAGCATCTGAAAATTTGAACAAAGTTATCGCATCATTCCTTCCCTTCATTTGGTCCACTTGACTGAGTTTCATTTTGGTCCTTCGTCTGGCCTAACTTGTTCACGGAGTGCATACTTAACAACTTTGCATGTCATCTCAATGGAGTCATCCTCTACTCTGTAATGGATTTTATGTTAAAGTCGAACCCTAAACTTCCACACATTATTGTATTTTGAACAAAGTTGAGGATAGGAAGGGCAATTGGAAAGTTGTTGAGAGAAAAGTAAATTTTTAGAAGCAGAAAAAAAACTCCAAAGTTCTTCAATCGTCACAGTCGCTTTTGAAATGGGTTTCTATAAAATGTTTACAAGGAAAGAGAGCTCATGATATAAACTGTTGTAAAGAAAAAGATGATGATACTCGGCTATTCGTACTTATCCATTGTTACCATAGTAACTACTACAAATGTTTTATACGTACGAAGCTCAACATATTCTATCGAGTCGTTTAGATTGGAAGCTGCTGCTAGATCATGAGTTTGTGTTCTTTTACTTACAACATCCTTGTTGCCACGGGGGGTTAAGGTTCTTTAATATAATTGAGTTCTTTTCAGCGAAATTTGCTCTGTCGACCTACTTTTACATACATGAATCGAATTTCTTCCCGTCTGTCTGGTTCTGACAGAATTTATATTTTTGTTATAAATAATTTACGAATCACTTGTTACTATGGAAATTCCTTTGCCTCTGCTGAGGAATTTGGGGTTGGTTCAAAGGGAAAAAAATATTATCATAAAATACTCATTTTGCTTCGCTACGCTGCTGGTGTTGTCCTCAGTTTTTGGTGATGATGATGATGATGATGGAGCGCAAGCTGAGCTGAGCTTCTCGGTACTTTTTTGTCTTCCCTATCTTTTCCTTTTCTCGTCTTTGCCTGTCATGAAGACTTTTCCACAACTACTTCTTTTGTTGGGTGACTGTCGAAATCACAAGTTTACGGTCCATTTCATCCCCCTTTCTTTACTTTTTTTCTTTCCGTCGTCATCCGTTGTCCTGACGCGGGTTGGATTAAGGATACCCGCCCCGTTCTTATGAACAAGTCTTCAAAGAGGAAGCTTAAAAAAATGTATGCAGGCAGGAAGATGATGATAATAACGTTATGATGGAATTATTATACTCTTCCTCTGGATTTGGGTTTTGGGATTACATTATGCTCAGGTTTTTACTTTGGTCTGTACAATTTTGGAATTGGATGTGTTGCAGACATCTAGCAAGACTAGTTGCCTTGCTTTTGAACTTGGGGAGAAAATTTTGTTAGACTTATTGAAAGTTGACGCTAGCATTCAAAATTTTCAAGTAGTAGGAGATTTCACTCTCGACAAGGGATCTTTGGTTTTGTTCTGCTTTGGAAAGATTTCCTCCCACAGTTATTATTAATGGATTAGACATTTGAGTCCTCTTGTGCTGCACGCATTCACATAGGGAATTTGGCTGACTATGTCAAGGAGGAGGCATGGAATAGAATATAGTTTAGTATAATCGTAATAAAGTCACTTGACTGCACTGCCTGTGTCTGTGTAAAAGAGTGAAGGGGGGAAACATGTCATTATCCCTTTCACGGATGATGAAAGTCAAATAAGCAGGAGTAGAGAGTCCGAACCGGGAGCTCTGTTGCAGCAACGCAACGCAAGGCATGGTTCAGTTGATTTCCTCAACGTTAAGTTAACTGAGGAGGGATCGACTTACCATGTTACGACTTTTTACCTAGGGAGCAGAACAGTGGCAATGTCAGTTACTGTAAAATATCATGAGCTAAAGAGTTAAGCACACTCTTTCTATGAATAGCTTTCTTCTTCCCAGAACAATTCTTCACTCATAGGTTCCACGCTCAACTGAGCTTTATTGAAAGGCTGTAGCGATATGCTAATTAGCAAATTTCTTTCCACATCCAAGGATTTTATATCCCATAGGAATGATGTGTCAGAGTCACGGTAGATGAGTTTAACAAGACTCGAGTTTATGGGGTAGTAATTCTTTTTGTGGAAAGTATGTATACTATTCCCTAGACCATTTGCTTAGAATGTAGAATATTATTTTTTATGGTTCTTCGTACTTTGTAAATTCTGAGGGAAAAATTTATTATTGCACGCTGTAATAATTTATATGACTTTTGCCGAAGAGAAATCTTGAAGTTCTGAGTTTCGGACCGCTGCATAACATTAAGATTGTCCCATTGATGTAACCTAATGATGTAAGTTGGTTAAAGCTACTAATTTCCTAGGAGCAAAACCGTAATCATCCAAAGTAATCCTTTCACCATCAAAATTGCTTTCTCTTCCGGAACACTTGGTAAAAACTGGCACTGAGACCGGCTTAAATGGACAGTCATTAGGGCATTTAATACCCTCAAGCATCCATGCTTTCCACAAACAAATATCGTCATCGTAAAGTAAATGAAAAGGGTTGCTTTGCTATGGACTAGGACGTGGAGTCAAATAGGAAGGACTGAGGTACGGTACGACACTAAGCTAGGTATTAGAGCCTGGCGAGTTCATTGGTTTGAAAGCTATTTGACACTCGTGGTCTTGCATAGAAATGGGTCACTTACGTTTACATAATACATGACTGACTCTCTAAAGTACCGGCCACGTGTCCAAGTAATTCACTTCCACTTCCTTCCCTCTTGCACTTGTACTGCTGCACCCTCGTGATGCCCCTGCCTTTCAGCACATGTTTGAATTGAAATAGGGAAGGGAGAAAGAAATTAAAGGTGCAGAATTCATCGTAAGCAGTAACATTTACTGTAGGAGCCTAAGCCATGGCTGCAAATTCCAAGGTTTATCCCGGGTCAAAGAACACAATTAAACCCGCCATTGCCATTCCAAGCCGACAAGAGAGTTTTGAGTTGAGGATGTGAGGAATTTGCTACAATCACTCCTACATTTCATTTGGAGGTTAGGTGTGTCGTTAGATTTTTTGCTCTCCCGCTGATTTTCATGTTTATGAAGAGAAGACCCATAGCTAGCCTTGTCTTGCCATGCCTTGCCGTTGTAAATCCCATTATCCATGTTTGTGAATGGAAGTGAAATTGAAACTAATGAGTTGAGTAAATAAACTACGACTGGTTAGAAGAGTGACATTGTTGTCGCTCTCCAGACTCTGAACTTAGAACCCATCCCATTCCATCCCTGTTCCATGACCCATAACTAATGAAGTTAACTACAAACGCCAGCACGGCTTTGCCAATGCCATGCAAAGCAAGGGTGGTAATAATTCTTTGTAAATATACGAATACAGAGATGCTCAGCAGTGCGATGTGGTGTGAATGTATTTTAGTAACTTTACTCTACTCCTTGGCAGGGGTTGGCAATACGTGGTAATGTTTTAAATAAGCGGAACCGCAGTAAATCTAGTGTTTACCCTAGGGGAATTATTGTTGGCAAGCTGCGTGCTAATAATTTGTTCTCCAATATGTAACAATATGTTTTATTACATTTCTTTTGCAACATTCTATACTAGCCTCTACTGAATAAACAACTGTCTATTGTTTTATTTTCAGCTGCAAGAGCCATTGCTGAAACCGACATTGCCCTGTACATTGGTTTGGGAGTGGCTATTCTCTTATTCACGGTCGCGGGTCTCGTTGTTATCCGTTTGATGAGAAGAAAAGGGCGAGATCATGTCATGTACGATATGAAATACGCGGCTACGTGGTAACGTGGTAATGTTTTAAATAAGCGGAACCGCAGTAAATCTAGTGTTTACATTAGGGGAATTATTGTTGGCAAGCTGCGTGCTAATAATTTGTTCTCCAATATGTAAAGATATGTTTTATTTTTTTTTTGCAAAATTCTATACTAGCCTGTACTGAATAAACAACTGTCTATTGTTTTATTTTCAGCTGCAAGAGCCATTGCTGAAACCGACATTGCCCTATACATTGGGTTGGGAGTGGCTATTCTCTTGTTCACGGTCGCGGGTCTCGTTGTTATTCGTTTGATGAGAAGAAAAGGGCGAGATCATGTCATGTACGATATGGCTCCATCTGGTAAGCAAACATTCCATTTGCATATTAAATATTTGACCTCAATACTCATCCGTGTTGCGTTCGTTGCTCCTATAACCTCCCTGTGTGAAAGTTGAGAAGGAAAGAGAAATGCACATTACGAGGGAAAGGATGTTCTCCAGAGACAAAATTGGCTGCAGCCTAGAAAAAATCCATTCTCAGATTTCACACATTACCCGTGTACCCCAAATAGAGGGGAAACTACTTTACTGTTTTTGCAAATTCAATTCATCCAATTTGATGAAGATTCATGCGCCTTCTGAGAATCTATAGGTAAATTAGGCCTGAAAATTCGTCAAACCCAGTTGTTCGTAAATTGATCTCCTTTTTCTGATTAAGGTATTTCTGTTTGCACTCTACGCTCTTTTCTATATCCACATTTAATATCTGGCCTTTTTTACCCGGGTTATCTGCTTTAATATAACCCTTTCTGTCTAAAGATTTTAAAACCTCCAAAAGTTTCATAACCGCACGAGTGATGTGAGGCTAGCAACAGATCATGTTTTATTAAGGGGAATATCGGTGAGTCTTTTCTGTGGTGAGTTAACATCTTGTATGAAATTTGATGCCGAGAGAAGCTCATCTACTCCGTGGCAAGTTCATGCACTTAAGATTAACTGATCCTATATTCTTATGCATTAGCATTTTAGAAGTAACTGGACCTATTCGGTGTATATTCAATTAGGATAGTCTAAATATTTTTTTAATCTCTAAGCATTGGCGGTGTATATTGAAAAGCCTTATTCCTTAGTTTTATCTTGAGTCTTGTGTCTGGTGGGTTTTAGTCTGATGTGGTCGGGAAACATATGTATAAAAATTGAAAGATCTCATTGCGTGAATCTGAATTATAAGTCAGAGGGGAATTCTTTGCCTTTGAGCCGAACTTAGTTAGATGAGGGTTGATATGGGAAATCATTTGTTCTTCCAAGAATTGCCAGACAAGTCTGGTCTGGTCGGTTGAAATTATCTCTTAAATATAACCGCTCGCTCTCTTGCCTTATCACCCGCTTATCCTAAAGACATACTATGTAAACCCTTTCATTGTGAAATATGCAAAGCAAAGAAGAAGCAAGAGCAACAGTTTTTTTAGTGCATACTTGGGTTAAATGGTGAGTCAGTCAACCAAACTAGGGATGGTGGAGTTAATGACTGAGTGACTGCGAAAGGAATGACTTGTTATCTAGGAAAAGGTCAGAGTAAAGAGCCAAATGTTTCCTTTTTAAAAGCAACCAATAGTTTTTTTACGACCGTACCAGCAGCAGTCAAGAATAAATGAGGAAAGAATCTTTTTCTAAAGATAGGGGAACTCAGGCTAGGCTAAAACTTGGGGTCCATTTAGTTTTACACGATTAAGTACTCCTTGGAGTAAAAACATTAGACAATGTTGGAAGGTTCTGATTAGAAAACGTGAAGGGTAGACAAAGACGCTAAAAACAGAAACTTCTAAAAATGAATGAATATAAACTACGTATATAGTATTTTAACCACAACAGTTTTTTATAGCAGGATTTATAAGTCCGTATATTTTCACGCTAAAATTTGCAGGCTACTTTATCCATTCCCATTGTTTCTGCCTCATGAAATTATCATCGGAGTAGTGTTGAAAGTGTAATGCCCTCATAATTTAATATTTTGTGCAAACAAAACTCCAGCGCTTCAGCTCGTTTCCATTCTACCTAATAAACTAGTCTTCCCGCCTAGCCTGTCCGAAACAAAAGACCTGGATTCGGAATGAAAAGACTGAAGTTCTATTTCCAAGCAAGCGGCGTGAAAAGTTTAGCCATTGTCATTTCATTGCCTAGCTCATGCATTAGAGACTACTAGTTTTCAGTCCTTGTCATCGAAAAGTGAAGAAAATGGTGTGTGCCTAATTCTCTCCATTTGCAGGTTGGATGTAAGTATTAAAAGTATTATTAATTTGGCCATGCCTTCCTTTATTTCATGGCTCAATTTCGCTGCTGCTGCTGCTCCATTTTCATTTGTTCTGTCCTAACGCTCGAGGCAGGGGTTCGAGCAAAATGTTGAGATCAATTGTGCAAAGTTTTTGCTCTTCGTATTCATTTTCCACAAAATATAGAATCTCTCATAGTTTTAGCATTCAGGTGAAAGTTGGCTTTCTCCATAAAAATGTGAACGCACGCATTTTCGATAGGCATCGTTGATTTCTCCAGTTCGCTTTGGTTTGGCTTAATGGGGAAAGATGAGTGAGAGATACGATTAGGGCTGAGGCCATGGCCATTGTTAGCCATAGCCATGAACCACATGGATTTGCATTGCATGAAGTTGGAATGGAAGTAATTCGTCAGTGTTCCATCCAGATGCATCTAATTGTACGACGATAAAGTCATTAACTCATTGAAGCGAAATTCTGCGCTGATGCTGCTGATGCATGGATGGAAGGGAGTTGGAAGTAATAAATTACAATGTTGGTGGTTGTGACTTGACTCTCTCTACTACTAAATGCAAGTCTCCACCCAGAACAACAACAAGACAAGAAGAAGGGGGGAAATTAAATTAAAGTCAGTGCAATAGTGCAGGGAAAGCAATCATCTCTCCTCCTTGCCAAACAGTGGACAAGTACTTGGCAACAGGACTCGTAATAATAACCAGAGACTGAGATTAGGACAGGATGAAAACTCATTTAGCAGCCCAGCGGTGAAAACTTGGTCTGGCTCAAGTGATGAATTGAGTCGAAAGGGCAGCAAGCAGAATGGGTGGACGGATGTCTGTGGGAATTTGGCAAAAGCTATTTGTAGATTTACTCGGGCAAGAAATTTAAGTTGGCTTAGGAATTATATGAAAGGAGAATTTTTTTCGTCCATTGAAAATATATGTACTTAGCATCCGTTTCATCAGGCTTACTCTGAAATGGGCAAAGAGAGTTAGTCGCATCCGTTGATCGATTACATGGCTTTCCACTAAACCCTATAGTAGTCGTTAAAAATGTTCACTTGTCAGTACGTTTCCTTATTTTAGCAATAAAGAAACTTCAAGTGAGTACTACTGTCTGTCCATCTACTATGATTTAAGTTTAGAAAAACTTTATGGTAGCTACGTATAATGGAAACCGTGCTATTAACTATCACACTTTGCATTACATAACAACCTACCCATTTTCTTTGTTCAATGTTCCATAACAATGGGAATCTCTTTTTCTCAATAAAGAATGTGAAGGAAAAGCCAAGTGCTGACAGATAAGACGAAGAAAAAAAACTTTCTCTTCTTTTCTTTAGAGAGAGTTAGTTGACTATTACGATTACCCTGAACGCAACTTTTTATTATTCTGTCTTTTTCTTTTCCAAACCTCTGTGCCCTGGTCTGGATCTGAAAACAGTAGAGAGATACCCTCTGAGAAAAACTGGGCTTGGAGCTTAGGGACTATTTGTGTGTTTTAGTACAAGTTATAAAAACTTTTTATTTAACAAAACTTTATCTGTGAGGCAAAAAAAAGCGGGAGTTGTTCCTTCTTCTCAGAGATTTGACGAAGACAACTCAAGTAGAAGAAAATACTCGGCAATTTGTGATAGAAGAAAGGAATCGTCCATCAACATATAAATCTTGAGATGATGATACGCCGGGATGTGGCATTTGAGGGGGGAAAGAATAGGAATCAAAACGGATGAATTTCTCAATCAGATTTTGTATGTTAGCGTCAATTGTCATAAATCAGTTAAAATATTGAGGTTATGGTGTTATGTTTCTATTTCACTTCACAGCTCATAAGAATTTTTAACAAAATTTGAATAAGGTCTTGCCAATGCTGATTTTAATTGAAAAACCCTCCGAAATTTCGAGCATTTGACCTTAATAAATTTTAAAGAAATTTGAATATCTGATTTTGAGGCACAGAGAGGAAAGTATTTTACCGTGCAAGTACTGTGACGATTTCCTTGCACTTGCACTTTCTCCGACTGTAAAATATTTTTGGGAGGAGTAGAGTAATGTGGAATGTCACGGGATGAATTCAATACACTTTACGTACCCTCCTCTCCCGCCGAGCCGAGTCAGGAAAGAAGTTGGCGTAGATAATGGGTATCTATGGATGGACGGAGAAAGCTTTAACTTAACATGTCTTGTTGGTTCACTTTCACTTTGTGTTGTGTTGGGGTAACGAGTCAACTGGAAAGGAAAGGGGAGAAAACCCTTGCTCCTAGTTTTTCCCTATATGGGAAATGGGGAGAAATTCGTAGAAGGAAGAAGACAAGTCGTTGGTTCTGATTGCATCTGACAGACAAGTTTGTTCATTCGGATGAGGAGCAGCAGAACGAAGAAAGAAATTCATGATGAAATCCAAAATGAAAGCAATGACATTAATATAAACGACAAACTTTAGTTCAAACTTCAGACCATTCCATCCTCTCCTCACTCACTTACTCTATTTCATTATTAGGAAAGTTGGTCTCCAATCCTAGGAGTTGAGTTTAGTGCATTCTTCATGACTCAACTCTTCGTCTTCAATATTTTCAACCACTTTAAATTAAAAGTGAAGAGAAGTGGAAAGAAATCTGGTTAAGAAACTAAATAAGAGTTTGCAAATTTTATTTTTATAGTTTATTTTAATAGATGTAGTAGAGAATCCACCAAAATATTACGTGGTAATGTGAAAGCCGCTGTGACCACACATTTTCTAGGAAACAAAAAGAGAAAGAAAGAGAGAAGATTAGGGAAATGTGGTTGTATTTTAATCTAATGCACGTAATGGTATCATAAATGTACACATTCATTTTGAGCACGCAAAAGACTAGGGCTAGACTGACGCTGGCCACGCCGTGCATTATGATTCATTCATAAACTCGTGTTGATTGCTGCACGCACAGTGCGTGTGTAGAAAACTTAGGCATAAATACTTAAGCTTGGACTCGTAATTAATCTGACACTTTGAACTGCATGTTTCTAATGAATAACGGCAGCACATTACGAAACTTTGTCTTGATAACCCTTTACAACAAATACACCAATTTTTGCAAAACGAGTTTAGGATAGCTTTAATCTCAATGAGCGATGCCACGCGCTTAGTCGAAAATTGTTTAGACATCTATACAAGGGTTTTAAATGAGTGAAGTCAAGTTCAGCGAATCTTGGAGCAATTTACTCTTCATTTCTGTCCAATCAGATGTCAACTTAGACAGTTCAATTTTTTGTTCCGCTTTTTGTATGGTTTGCCATAATTCGTAGAATTGAACAAGCTAAAAATACAAATTGAGGTTGGAGGAAAAGAAAAGAAGTTAATTAATGATGAATGAGTGCCGCAAGTGTAGTGTAGGAAATGAAGTGAAATGCTTTGGCTTTGCTTTGGTTTGGCTTAGTTTAACAATATGGAAAGGAATTATGGTGTAAAGAATTCAATCCGAATCCAACCAAAGCCTTTGTCAGTCATTCTGTGTCACTTTGGAAGATATTGCGTGCTTGTGTGTTCGTGTGTGTGATTGACACGTTGAGACTCTGAGCCTCTTGTTTATGCTTCCGCGCTTGGATTTGTAGCATTAAGCCCACACATACCAGCCAACTACAAAATATACACTAAAAGAAAACTACTCCATAAACTACCATAGTAGTAGTCAGTAGTGCGAACCATATAATTTTTCCCTTGTAAACATACTACAATTCAGCCACTAACAATTAAATTCGATCTCGGAAGGGTTGAGATATTATTTAAAAAATAAAATCGAGCTAGCTAGTGGAGCCGTACGGTGGATTGAATTTGCAGGAAGAATTGAAATCACCCCATGAAATGGTTTCGATAAATCCTCTGATAATTGTTTTTTCTCTCACACCCTCAGATTACCCACCTGGTTATTTTCCGGATCCAAGCAAGAAGCTAGGAATTCAGCCTGACTTGACAGTCGTGAACGGCGCAGCTGGTTCCACTGGAATGAACCCCATGGGACTTCCCCTCTGCTACGAGTACACTTACCCGGGCTCCGTGGCTGGAACTGCTGCTGCCGTCCTGAATAAAGACAGCATTCTCCTTCAAACTCCAGGTACTAGGGCAGTCTATACTTGAGCTAGCAGCTCCTAGCTTTAACGACTCTTAAGTCTTCGTCTAATTGAAATTGAAGTTGGAGAAAGCGCGCAAGTTGGACGCACAGGCTGTGGACAATGAATGTGCGCCACAAGATACATTTATGAGAACAAACCTAGCCTCTGTGTTCAATTTGTTTCTGTCCGAATTTAATGGCCTTGCTTTACCTACACTCTAGGACTTATTACTACATTCCATTCTATTTCCTCAAGTGGGTTTTGTATTTCGCTATTAGTTTCTATCACATGTTTTTTTTTCGCAGATACGAGTGAACACCACTATGATGTCCCACATCTGCACATGCAACAACAGAAACACCAACAACAACCTCAACAACTCTCCGTGGTCACTGCAACCGCAACCGTGACTGGAGTTACTTCTCCTTCCTCTGAGGATAATTGCAGTAGCAAAGGGAATCCAACCATGTCAATGAGACTCCTTGGATCCCAGGGCAAAGATACGAGTGAACACCACTATGATGTCCCACATCTGCACATGCAACAACAGAAACACCAACAACAACCTCAACAGCTCTCCGTGGTCACTGCCACCGCAACCGTGACTGGAGTTACTTCTCCTTCCTCTGAGGATAATTGCAGTAGCAAAGGGAATCCAACCATGTCAATGAGACTCCTTGGATCCCAGGGCACAATGTCACCTAATCCTGGGGATTCTTCGTACATGAATGGAACTCCAATGGAACGTCTTCCAAGATCTTTGTCTTCGGACAGCATGACTAGCAGCTCTTTCACTTCCTGTAAGTTGGCCTAATGTATTGAAGTAATTTCGGTACGGTAGCAGCATGGAATTGAAATGTATCCCACGGAAATGCTTGGTTGGCTGGATATTGCTAAAACTGCTGCTGTTCCTGTTGATATTCGGATATTAAAACCCTGTTCAGAGTTCATTTCGATGATCGTGGGAAGGCTTGAGTACCTATTACCCCAATTGAATTGCATAGAAATTGCTCATGAAATACGAACACGTTCCAGGGCTTTTACGTGCTAGCCCGGTTCAGTTTTTTACCGGAAATAACCTCTTTACGCCTTGCGCTCCCGGACGTGACCCAATTCTCCAGAATTTGACTTTTATGAACTTATCAGCTGGGAATGGCAATAGTACCGCACTGTATCTCATATCTCTCTCATGGAAAAATCCCAATTTAGTAAAAAGTTTTAGATGAACAACATGAATCGCAAAGTTTTCACAATAGTCTGTCTAAGTTTATGTAGTTAGGAGCTTACAATGAAAGGAAAGGAACTCATCAAAATAAATGGCCTGTACTTGTACATCTTGTTTAGAAGCGAAAACGAACGTTAATATAAGTAGACTGACATGACTGTATTATTTTCCCATGAGTTCTCTGAAAGGTCTTGTATCAAATATCTCTCTAGCTAGCTGTCTTCACAATAGAAATGAAAGTAAATTGAATTCGTGTTCTTGCAAGTGGAACTGATTGAATCAGGTAAAATTGGTCGATACTACTACTACGTGCAATGCTGTATCACGAAAATAGCTACGGAATTGCGTATCATCAACCCTTGACTTTCTCTGAACCGTATTTGATTATTGTCACTGTCACTTTCACTAGTAAACAATGAAGAAATCCTTTGTTTCAACTTATGATTGTCAAGTTTATAGTTTTTGACATAAACATGTTATGTTCAATATTTAATGAATTTTAATTTTATTGTTCAAAAATGTTCCATCAAAAAACACGACTAGACCTTTTCCTACTTGTTTCAATTCAACATAAGAAAGTCCTTCGAACCCTATTCGATTGAAAATAGTTTCTGTAAGTTTCTCAAGTATTTTACAAAGGACTT
This sequence comes from Thalassaphorura encarpata, assembly GCA_009869925.1. Lineage (NCBI taxonomy): Eukaryota > Metazoa > Arthropoda > Collembola > Poduromorpha > Onychiuridae > Thalassaphorura > Thalassaphorura encarpata. The sequence continues at coordinate 26,051 of WJEZ01000309.1, forward strand.
TTTCTTTCTATCGTCTGTAGCTGGAGGCTCTCGACCGAATTCAATTCTTTATGAAGAGGCAAATTCACCAGGGCGAGATTCATCACCTGGGAATGGCCACCCTGGCAGCAACCTATTTCGGGACTCAATTGCATCCTCTAGTCTCCTTCTAGAGGGACTTGACCCTGAGTGTGTGGCTTGGTGCACCGCAAACTCCTCCGGGTGTCGCATTTCCCTCAAAGACTCAGCAATCAATTTGACAATCCCAGAAGGAGCTTTGAATTCATGTGAAGAGCTCTACTGTGCTCTTCTCACAGAGGAAAAAGATCGTCCTCCACTCAACGGTATAAAACTCATGCCAAAACTTAGGTTTTAGCTATGAATTTCAGCTAATTTATTCTTCATATTTTGAACAGATGGTCAAACTTTATTAAGTCCAGTCATTTCTGTTGGACCCACGAGTGTGTTCCTAGAAAAACCGGCAATCCTAACTTTCCAGCATTGTGCAGCTTTAAAATATGGTGGATGGAGTGTTTCGCTCTATCATTTCATTAGCAACAGTGTGTCAAGCAGAGATCACGGTTTGGCTGGAAATGATAGTGGTTCTTCGGGTTGTTGGCGGGTAATTTGTTAGACTCTACTTCAAGTATAATTACTTAATACTAACTGAACGCCTTGCTTTTCTTGCTTTTGTCCTCAGAAATTGGCAACAGTGGGTGAAGAAACACTTCAAACCCCTGTGTTTATACAATTGGACTCCAATCAAGTGTTTCTCGTGAGTGACCGCCTAGAGAGAGTTGCCCTAGTCGGGCAGTCTGAGTTGGGTAAAAAGGCGGTCAAAACACTCCGTATTGCTGTCTTTGCTCCAGCATCACAGTTCAGTCAACTCGGCTCTCTTTTGACCGAGTATGTCATCAGGGTATATGTCATGGATGATACAATTGCAGCCCTGGAGGTTCGTTTGTTGATTTTTCTTATAGCTAGCTCACTCTAAATTTGGAGTTTTTGTGTGACCTGGACTTTTTTTTAACCTTGCAGAGAGTAATTGAGCAGGAAAAGAAGCTTGGTGGAAAAGTTTTGGACAAACCCCGAAGTCTCCTTTTCCAAGATGGTGGTGAAAACCTTTGCATTTCTCTGGAGGATGTGGGCTCCGGATGGCGGTGTAAATCTCAGGGTGGCTACCAGGTAAAATCTTTCTGGAATTGGCATGGCATGTCTGGAATGGATGGATGTAAAGTAAGAAATGCGTGAAGAAATTATATTCCCTGGCTCTTGAATGAAATATCCGAAAACCTTCTTTTTAAATTGGCAGTTCCCTTATTCTTGAGTTTGGCTTAATATTGACTCTAGAGCCCAATCTCCCTTGCTAAAGTTTTCAGATTTGAGATTTTGGATCTCTCTCGAGATCTAATATAAAACGAGACGAAAAGTTTTGTGGTGCGTTGCTCCATGCATGTTGTGCTTTTAGCTCTGGCTCTGGCTTTATTTTGAGTTTGAAGAGTGGCTCTTGTGAGGATTTTATATTGAGGATCCAGACCCACACCCAGGCAGGCATTGATTCCCATATCCACAAAGGAGTTGAATTGCTTTTTCGGAAACAAGGATGTCAGTAAGTATAAGTATTGGAATCCACGCCTGACTGAGACTTTCTCACGAATTGCGTTGAACCGGCAGCATCAACCCGCAACGTTACATTAGATTCGTGTTTGCGGTTTTGGTACTTTCCCTCAACGCTTTGCTTTTCTCTTGGTTTTCTTTCAACCGCACCGCCTGCCTGCCTGCACTCCGCTTTACTTTAAATCTGGTTGAGAGAACTCGATTGTCGTGAACGTCACCTTTTCCAAGGATTATCTGCACGCAATGTAATGCAATGCAATGCACCCTCGCATCACCAGACTTTGTTGACAGCCTCCCATCCCAAAACTCTCAAGTTACTACTCAATAATGCATTCGTTCGGAATTGATTCGTCTCACCAAATGTCTCTTGTTTCACTCAATTTCATTCCGATTCTTAGTCTTCTGCACTGCTGTGAATTGGAAATTCTTTCCCAGGATCCGTATAAATCAATCCAGCAGCACACTTTTCCCAGTGGGCTTTTCTGTTAAACTGAAACCGTTGACATGTATTAAATTTTTGACCTCATGCTTCGTAAGAACATAAGACTTCTTTTGGCTTGATTGTTTACATTTTCATTTAATTGCAAGACTGAAGTGAGAATTTGATAGTAGAATGAAGACATCTTAATCTTACTAACTAAAGTTATCAAGTTTCAAATGAATCATGTTGTGAGTAATGTGAATAGTGTCACTTGCGGAGCCTTTGTGTTGCTTCGTCTCTTGTTTCTTTCTTTACATTGCCGAAGTCATTTTTTTATGCTGAGTAATAATCTGTGGCGTGATTGTGTTAAGTCCGTTTCGTCCTATAAAACCATCATCGTGCTGACGCTGAGGCTGGAACGAACAAAGCAACGTCGGCATTTCTTCATCCAATTCAAGTCGCTCAAGTTGTGTGTTGTATGTTGTGATTTGTGATTGAGTGAAAGGATGAATTAATCATAGTTGACGTGAGATGTAATTGCATAAACTCTAACCACCGCCGCCCTTCTTTCTATTTCTAATCAGGAAATCCCCTTCAGTCAAGTATGGGGCTCTCGTCAGTCAGACCTTTGTTGTTCATTCACTTTGGAGAAGACAGAGAGACGAATTTCAACCATTTGCTTTCGTCTCCTTGCCTTTCAACATGGAGTTCATTTACAACGTCAAACATTCCGAATCAGAACAGAGCTCTTGTCATTGGTGAGTAAAGTCAAATCAAAATTGAATAAACCTAATTGATACGTCAAGATTAGTAGAAGAGTTCACACAATGTAATGCCTTAATTGGATATGAATAAACAAACTCAATACAACATTCGTTTAGCTTGTAATTTTGAGCCTTATCATGTGTCATATTTAGAAATCTCGTGGAAATCAGCAACAACAGCAGCAAAGTGTCCCAACCATGTCATCACCTGAAGTTACGATAGCTCCAAAATCCTCAACCGTTACAATGAGCAGCGGTTGTAGTTCAATGGTCACGCTGGAACCCGGGAGCCCTCTTTTCCGAATTCCATTGACACTCAAGAAAAAACTTTGTCTTTGTTTAGATCCGACTAATCCAAATGGAAAAGACTGGAGACTCCTCGCTCATAAACTTGGGGTTGACAGGTATCTGTAATTAAATCTAAAAAATGTTCAAACTCGGTTTTCTTTAACCAAATATTTTTGGTATAGGTATACAAACTTTTTGTCTATGAAATCAAGTCCAACGGAATATATTTTGGACTTATGGGATGTAAAGAATCGAAAGCCTGAGGCCGTTACTGATCTCCTCAATGCACTACGACTCATGGAAAGAGCAGATGCAGTTGCCCTGTTTGAAAAAGAAATGGGGCCTTGGATATGAACAGAACAAACTCTTATTACCACTAATTTATTCATGGCTTGACAGTGACATGTAAAAAACGAGAAATATTTATAAATGTCTCGATCTCTTTAATTATTGTTGTTGTTTGTCTTGCACCAAGATAATCATTTAAACTGCTTCAACCGAATTAACTAACGTTAGAGTGAGCATTGTGTTGATATCGTCTTGTTGACACTTGTGTGATTTGCAAAAGTACTAGTTTAAGTTTTTCTATTTGATGAAGAAATGCTAATTGTTTTAATCACATGGCATTGAAAATCAATCTGTACTGCCACTTAGCTTAGTTGCCCTAGATTTGTAAATTTTTGTACATTGGCGTGTTGCGAAAGTTTTCCTTGTTAATCTTTTAAATTGTAATTGTAGCATACGTTTGAGTAATTTTAATTGAATGAGCAACATTACTGGAAAGACAAAAAACTAAACTACACCAAGTGCCAATAGGTAATTATCGTAACGCAACAGACACACACACACAGACTGTAATGCTGCAAGCAAATTTCCCTAAATGTCTTTTCATTATCCAGAATGTGTCAAGAATGATTTTAGAATGCCAAAGTAAATTAATTAATAGCGACACTATTTGTAAATTTTTAGATAAAAATAAAACTTGAAAAAAACTTACTAAAGAGTGCTTGTTAGTTAAATGCTCGCTGATAGAAAATAATTAAGAAGTGAATGCGTAAATCTTGACAAGGTCTGACGCAACGTTTTGTACTGTACATTAATGTGTTCATTATTGTATAATATTAATATTAGATTAAATTAATGTTATAATTGAATGTATTTAATGTAATTATGTTTGAATCAATGTGAAAGATGATGAGATGAACAAGAAACAAATTACTTGGGTTTATTCATCGGAATATTTGAACCCTTTCTCTTTGATTCAGACACCCTTTGTCGTGCCGGCCAATATGCCATTTCCTTCGTCTGGTGAAAATAAAAAATGTACACAGCTAATGTAAAAAATTCAGGCAGACGTACGTATGTATTTGTTTCATGGAAATTCTTAGAGTAGCAAGCAGTACTCAAACTTTCCAATTGGAAAGTTCTTGCATTTTTCTGATTAGTTTGTTCCGAACTTTGTAAAAAATACATTTGGAGGAAAATAAACTTGCGATTAGATTTTAATGACTTTTTCTTAATTCTTTTAGTAACTATTCTTTTGCGGTCACATTAGTTTTTGAACTCTATGATCCTGGCAATAATTTTCCCATCTACTCTGTACCTGGTCTCTCCCAACTAATTTCATTGGAATTGCTGGAATCTGATTCAACATCCCCATCAATTTTTTGTAAAATGTTTTTTTTATTTCTTCAAATGTCTTTGACAATCATGGCAGCATCCTCAATTCGGTTTCAGATTGTTCTGGTCATTTCTCTCATCTTGTTTGCGTAGGAAGTTGTAAATCCATACGATATTCTAGAAATGAAAATGAGCAAGAAGCCTGGATACTTTCAGATTTTCGCACAACGAATTATCACGAGATCCGTTACCACAAATCATGGAGAATTCTATTGAATCAACATCATGTGCTATTTGATCTTTACTCCTTTGTATTGGCCGGGATATAAACTCCTTACCACAGCTTCTACAAAAATTAGAAAGAATACTCACACCAGGACAAGGAAGGAAGAACTGGTTTTCTGTATAATAATTCCAGTAATCACTCAGTTGGCCAGTGCAATTTTCAATAGAATACACAGGACGAGTCAAGTTATTTTTTACTCGACACATGTGTAATGTAATGTTAAAAATGAACGTAAACTTTGCTTGTATTATCCAGACATCTTACTAGACTAGTATACAAATGGAAATTGACGGCCTAGTAAGTAATTTATAAGCAAATCATATTAAACGAAAACCTAAACTTTTAAAATGGTCAGTTTAACTCACTATATATTCTTTACCATCTTATTTCTTTGTGCTTGTGCTTCAAATATTAATTACAATCGACTAAGTGCCCGAGTTCGTACTATAGAAGAGGAGAGAGTCAGAAGTAATAATTTACAACGATACTATAAAGAAAGCTGGACTAATTAAACAGACATGGATTGGATATGTTTAATTTTTAGTAAAGAATTGTGGAGACTTGAGTCAAGTCCCTGGAGACTTAAGAACAAAGGCACCTTGGACAGCAGCAATTTTTCTGAAAAGGAAAACAAACTATAAGTTTCTACTAGGAGCTACAGTATTGAGTCCAACTGTGATCTTATCAATATTTGGAGGACCTTATGGAGCCCTTCCACGTGGAGCTAAGGGTACTTATGGGCTACTCAAGCCAGAGCAGCTATTGGTCGGTGCAGGATTGCTGTCTGGAAATATCTCGCATACTGATCGCCATTCTCAGATAGCTGAGGTACATGATATAAAATATAAAGCCTTATATTATTCAACATGTTTTCTGGGCCATAGGTCAAATACATTATTCCCTTCAATCGCCATAGTGCTCGAAACACTCACTATCATTTGTTCCTCCTCCATTTGAAAACCCCGCTAAACATAAAGACGCCTTACGTCCGCGCCATTTGCATTCATTTGGACCCTCGTTCATATTACCCCATTACTCCAAAAGCCATTACAGATTTCATAGACAAATGGCCATTCAATTGGGAAGGTTCGGCCTCAGGTTTTCTATCAACTCCAGGGCGAGAATTTGCTCTCCTCCCGGGGAAATCAGGGTCAAAGGAACTTTGTGACAGTGTATTCAAATATTACTATCGTAATGTTACAGAAACTGCTCACGTTTTTTGCACTAAATACAAATGTAAGGAATATACGGAAATTTTGAATATGAGAAAATTAATACTTTCAATTCACAATCATACTGTATAGTTCCAGAAGAGTTCGATGGAATTTCAGGATGTTGGTCTCATGGATCAACGTCAGTCATTTGGATTCCATCAATTCCACCGAATGGTCGTTGGATGGTTAGTGGAATTACTGCCTTGATCCCAAGCAAGAAAAAAGGCGGGAGCTGTAAAACAAATTCTTGGTATTTTAATGCCAATTTTGTTTACGGGCCGGAAACAGAATGGATGATTGAGCATATTGAGTAAGGAAAGGACTACATTCAAAAATATTTTGTCTACATAAAATAGGTTTTGCTGGTTGAAGTAAAGGGATATCTCCCACCGAACTGAAAACTTCAAAGTCCCGACTTTTTAACAAGTTAGGTTAGGTAAGATTAGAGGTTATGCGATTAGTTAG
>WJEZ01000310.1:0-32656 GCA_009869925.1 Thalassaphorura encarpata
AGGTCCTATGCTAAAAAGCCATACAATTCTCACAGTAATGTTTCACATTTCACAATATCTGGCCTCCCTGCACTACTACATCTAACTAACGTGCGTGCGTACGTTGCATGCTCAGAATATTCTGAATATTGGCAATGGGAATTGACACCGGGCGGGCGGGGTTAAATGATTCGTTCTATTAATTTTTCTATAAATTGGTATGCTATAGTAGGAGGATCTCCATGTCATACCAATACTAACACGGCTCATCATAAAAATACAATTTTGGAAATATATATTGGAAAATAAAAAATTATCAACCGTGACAATTAACCCTGACAGAGGCAGACAAAGTAAAAATTACCTGAATAAAAGAGCTAGTATTGGCGTTGTCTATTTGTTTGTCCATTCCAGTTGGAAAAATCTTAAGAAATTCTTATGAAAGTGGAAATTTTCTATTTTAAGACTAACCTTACGCATCTTCTACTGTCGGTTGTTGTCGTTTTTTGATTTTCTTTTCCTTTTTGGTCAATTTTTCGGGCCCGGCGGCTGACTTTTCGGTGCTTATGGTTTTAGTTTTTTTTACCGCCAAGCACACACGCTGTATCTTTTGCCCTTTGAAAAAAGTGAGGGGCTCATATGGCTTGGACTACATGGAAAAGCATAGGAGTAGGAAGGAAATGTTGGTTGATTGGCCTCAGCATGGCACGGCATGGATTGCATTCGGACTTGGACGGACAGACTATGTGTGTAATGTGATTGAACATGGCTCGGAGCTCAACTCAATTCACCTGAGAGTGCATACGTACTTACGTACAATGTGAATTGGAAGATTGGAACCCTTTAGTTTAGTTGGTATCACATCACCTGCATACCTGGGATTGAATGGATGGTTGGATTTTGAGAGCTCTTTTGGAAGATGAGGGTGGAATGGACTTTTGCCTGCCTTACAATCAACCAGGCTATCCCACCACCACTAGTGCTAAAAGAGCAACACACGAGCCTCGCTCAGTCATCAACTTGAAGAGGAGCTAGCTCAAAAAAGCAATCGGAAATCCCGTTATCAATTCTTTAAAATTATTTTGCATTCGAAACCGTAATACTATACTACAAGATCCAGGCGGTACACGGTACACTACTTACGTACGCGGCAAGACACGAAGACGAAGCTCTGTTTATTTTGCAAAAGGAGAACAAAGAAGTCTAAAGTCGGCTTGGCTAGCCTCAAGTGAAGAAGCATCTTCATCTCATTTCATTTCTATTCATCTCGGCTACATCTGCTCTGCAGTCAAAATCAAACTCAAGTTTATATACTCGAGGTCCTTGGTCATTTCATTTAAGAAGAATTTCGGGAGTCTTGTCTCGTAGACGTAGGAATTGGACTTGAATCTCGGATGGACTACATTGATCAAGACGAAGACGAGTAGCTAGCTGGCTGTGGCTGTAGGAATGCAAGTTGCAAGTTGCCACAACTCAGTTTCATTCGTTTTGTAGAAATTGTTTAGGATTGTCGTGTGGTCAGTCAGTGCCAAGTACCAAGTGCCATTGTTCTGAGTGACATTTAGTGGTAGTTTGGGTTTAGCCAGCGGTCAAGGCTTCAGACGGGAAATTCTATAAGCTTGTGTTTCACGGAATGTTGGAATTGCAAGGCAAGTAAAAACGAAATGCTCTGTTTTGTGTCATATTAATCAGTTGAATTCACAAAAGTGCAAGTGGTGATACGAGAGGAATACAACACAGTAAAACGTTTAAGTGCCAAGTGCGAAATTGAGGAGTGTCAGTCAGTCAACCAGTTCCTATAATCATCATCCTCTAGGAAATCCGTTCGTACCTACACAATTTCGTAAGTGGAACTTTTACTTTATCGATTTTAGTGCGGCGGCTTCTGTGTGGATGGAAAGGCAGGCGGTAGTTTTATCTGATGAATTATTCAACGTGTGCAAATGCACTTCCTCAGATTTTCCTTGTGTCTTGACTCGACGGCGATGCCGATGCCGGTGTCGTACCGTGTGTTGCAGCAATTAGTTAACTATGAAGCGTAACGAACAAACCCATTAGGAGAAAATTGGAGATTAATTATTTATGAGGTTACATTTACCTTTTTTAATGTGTGTATTCTTCTTGCTAACAAATATTTGCAGATAGAATGTCCACATAATTATGGAGTCTGTCTTAGTCTTGGATTAAAGCATTTGATTTAACTCTAATTATCTAAATATTTAGGTGACATTAATGTCAAATTACAAGTAGTGTACATTACTTGTAATGCCATTTAATTATACTGAAATTCGTTTTATTCTAGAAACATGTGCGACCTTACCCTCGGAGTAATTACTACACACATCAAATAGAACACCTGTCGAATACAAATGGCGCCTCTGAAAAAAAGGATGAGCTTGTATTTTGATAGTTTCGCAATTCGTTAGAGTAGGCCACAGAATTGTGGACAAATCATTCAATCATTTCTACGTCGAATTTCGTTATCATGTATTCGTATGTTATAAGCAAAAATCTTATGCTGACGTAACGTAAAGTTCCATCCTTCCATCCAAGTCGTCGTTTTGTTTGTTTTACTACATGACAGAGTTACGGTATCATAGTTGGTTGTGTGCATTGTGTACGACAGATTTTTTGTGTTTCAATCCATCTGTCACAAAAAGTGAGGAAGTGTTTCCGTTGAGGTGACGCATAACGCATAACGTATGTTCCGCCTAGTTTATTATTCCCATTATTCAGTCCCCCAATATTGTAGGGCTTCTGAAACCATGGAAGAACATTCATGAGAATTACGACGACTAATGATTCATTCAAGTTAATAAGAAGGGTTCATTCTTTCAAGGATTGTTCAGCTCGTCGGGTAGAAGAATAATCCCGTACCCAATGTATTGGGAATAGGGAACGTCGTCAGTTCACACATGGTTAACCAAATAAAATAGTATTACCCTGGATCCGGATGTACTCGAATTCAACTTTTAGAAAACCATATTAATTTCTTGAAAATATACTCAGGATTTATATTTCTTTTAAGAAGTACGATGAAAACTTTTCAGTAGTACTTTGAAATAAAGTAAATCACATTCGAAGGTAGAAATCTTGCCTGGAACCTGTTAGGCTAGACTAGATGATAGCATTGCTTAGTTTTATCCCAAATAATCATTTTTAACATTATGTTGTATTTGGTGGTTCGTCAGTTCGTCAGATGTTTGGATATTGGATTACAAATTTTGCTTCATGCTCTGCTCGTTTTCTGAGTACAGGAACGACGCAATGTTTGCTTAGTATCAATGTCAGGAATTCTTTCTTTGTTTTACTGACGCAAACAAAAAATAATTTTACTCTTTCAAGTACTAAGTTCTCTAGCTGGGCATTTTTCATGGATTTTAAACTTTACAACTGTGTTTCAGTACGATAAAGGCTTGAACATCGCTATTTAGGTTGTGATTTGATTTGTCAGTCAGGGGACACGTCTTTCTGCATCCAGTTTACGATCTTTCAGTATCGATGGTTAATGGGCCATACGTAAATAGTCTCTACACTTTTGGCTTACCACAAATACAATACGAGTACAGAATTTTTTCACTTCGTTGTTTCTTAAAATTTAAAGAGCGAGTTCATCTGAACGATTAGAATAATATTAATCTAATCATCAGCCAATATTTTAAATCATACTTAGCAGATACATGTACTCCCTGGTGCATCACCGAATCACCAGTAACATTTTAGTATAAGGTGGACCCAAAATTACATCAGTGAACGGTAGAAATATCAACAGAGACATTACAGAATTGTGCATTAATTTGGAATACGAATTGTCTAGACTTCGGATGGTAGCATTTTTCATGTTGCAATGCATCCAAATATTGCCAAGCATATTCATGGCTCAGAAAGTTGACTGTTTATCCGCCCTCACAAATTGTCTGGATCGAGAAACAAGTTATAACAAGACTTAGGAGACACTTCAAAGTGTCTTTTAACTGAGAGTACAATTCGATTCACACGAAGATTTGTATACGCGTGCATCTCAATTAGCATTAGCTACAAACTGTGATCCCTACAGTTCACTCCATACAGAGTGGGAGGATGTTGTCCAAATTAAGATCTTCAATGTATTTTGTACACCTGAGGTGAGGCAGGGATGAACCAAAAGTTGAGCCGAATTAGAAGCAAAAGTTCTTGTTCAACGTTTCACAAGGTGATGGGTTGATTAAACTGAGACCTGATTTATTTAGTCTACATGAATGAAGGAGTTTTAAATGAAATATTTTCCATGTCTTACTTTGGCTTGGCAAGAAATTTGTACCTTACCCTTATATCTTAACCATAAGTGCTCATATCACCAAACTTGGCGTTAGATTGTGGTAATTTAACCATTCCCACATTACCCTGAAACAAAACCTTTAAAAGTAAAGCAAGTAGCATAAGCAACCACTAACCTCAGAGCCGAGAACCATTAAATTTTATTTGACGGCTCCGGACGCAACGTGAGGCATTTTTCCGTCGTCAATTCATTGTTCTACAAGTACGCTTCTGCTTTTTACCTTCGTGTTAACCTTGATTATGTAGGATTGCAAACATGACATGACAGCGGTGGAATCGGCTCACAGATTCATAGCGTGCATGCCTTCGCCTAGAAAAGTAACAGTTAGCATGAATAGTTAACCAAACCTCGTATTGACATTCAATTGTGGGACAAGGGATTTAATTTTCCCATAACGTTATCATATTTCATCTCCTTGTTATTGAATTGCTTCAATTATATTGTAATTATTTTATACTGGAAATGATAAGATAGACAAGTGAGATTGTTGTAATTAGTTCAGTAGGGCAGGGAGTAGGAGAAAGTGAAGAAGAATACACAGATGTGCGAACAGCATAAGGTGAATGAGTAAGATGAGACATAAGATGGTAAGGGCAAATAAAAAGTGTGTGAAATGTTGAGACTAACTACTACTGGGTGCTAGTGCTAGCTGAGCATTTACTCTTCACCGCACTCCTTTGTTTTACAACCATTTAATATCTTAGTAGATTTTGTTAATGTGTTGTGTGCGGTGTGCGTAAACAGGAGTCAAGTCTGTCTTCTCCTTAATCTGTCATTTTCCCACTTGACAACAGAAAATCTCAAAAGTATACATGCTGTGAAGTTATGCCATCGTAAATAAATAAGTGACTCCAAAATTACACATTTCCATTCTACATGGTAATTTTCCGTGCCTGTGCTTGTTTATAGGATTAAAAGGAACTAGAATGAGTTCGGAAATCCTGACATCCGGAGGACTTGGACATACAAGAGTGGTCGTTTCACCATCCTATGGAAATGTCAATGGCAATCCCTTCAAGACAGAAGAGAGAGATAAATTACTGTATGAAAATGTGAACAATCTATGTCGACAACAATCGCCTGTTTCAAGTCAGGTAAGGAAAATTCCAATTTAAAATCCTTCTTACTGATTTAAATAATTCACTGTACTTCCTTTTCCCATTTCCTTTCTCCTTGTTATTATATGTGTGTCTCTGATTACACGGTTTGTAGTTTGACAGCGGAAATCATTAAAAATATGTGCTTTTTTGTCATTTTTTATCAGCTTAGTTCAAGCCACCTTCTTTACTAACTAGTCCCCGAAGTAATTATAACACCAAATTTTTATGATCATATTTAGCATTTGCCGCTCGCTGGCTCGCTCCATATAATATCTATACCTTGTCTTGTCACGGCGACTGGTTTTAATTGCAGTCATACGAAAGTAATACATGTGGATATAGATGCCTGAGGTATTTGCATTAGATTGCAGAACATTTTTTACGACTAGTCCTCTTGACGGTTTTTAAAGTTTACAGCCCAGATAGACTGATTGCAAATGAAAATTATAATAATAGATTGATATTCAACCTTACGTACGTCGTACTAATACTAATAAATATCAAACTGCACTATGGGCACATTATTTCTGTTTTTCATTTGCACGTGTAATGGAATATTGAAATTCTAAGCATCACTTTTGCACTGAGTCAGACCGCATGATAATATAAATTGCATACCACCTTAAATCTATCACTCATTGAATGAGTCTAAGCTGTGGGTTGCGCCCTGGATAATTTTTCTGGTATTTATTTTGTAACAATATTATTTTCTCTTTTATTTGTCGTTTTATTTAGAGCGTTATTTATGACGTCCCTAAGTCCAATGAGTGTATTTACGCCCAGCCCAAGTCCAATGCATCTGTGTCTGTTGGTAAGTTTATTTAGCACTTGAATCTGTTCTGCTCGCGTTACTTTTGATTTTTTCCACCTCTTGAGTTGACTTGGTGCGTAATAAGTTCTTAAGTTTTAGTAGTGCTTGTGAAAGATTGAGTCAAACGTTTAATTTTTCAGCTCAGCTCTGCAAGATTTAGTTCGTTTTAGTCAATATTTTTTTAGTATAAGTAACTGACAAAGTAGGAAGAGCCAAATATTTATGGTGTGATGTATTCTTGAGGCATACAGTTCTCAACGTGTGAGGAATTGAAAACGTTTGTGAATAAAACTCAATTCATAATTGCATTTGTAATTCCCATAGACGCGTTAATTCCACAAGCTGCAAGACTGATTTTGGCCCAGAGTCCGAAGAATCGTAGCGACCTAGTCGATGAAGACAGAAGAGATTCAGAAGATTCCTATTCCTTTGACACGTACGATAGTCTAGTAGATTCTCAACCAAGTATTCCAACACCAGATTACGAATCATTTACGGATTTCCGGGACGGTTCATTTAACGACTATGGTAAGTATTTCAGTTTTTTATCTGTTGAGTTGAAATCTATATTAATTAAATGTGAAAATTAACCGACCCTTCTCACATTTCCCGTGCTAATTAATGTCAAAAAATGGGGAAATGTTGCATCCATATTTTTGATTCATACAAGCCTAACCAGGTGCAACCTCTGGGGAGCTTTGAGTAACGTTTATTCATTTTACAGGCGCTTTATATAGAATTTCGAACCTCCCCTGCACTTTCCGAACTTTGTTTATATTGACTTACAGCCTTCACCTGATAGACTTTAAAATATTTGCTCTAATTTGTAGGAAGAAAACCTATTTTCTCGGGAAGAGATAGCGGTTTCGAAATAAAGTGGTTACCCAGTGCAAGGAGTACCCACTACGTTAAATTTGCCCAAGCTAAGGCAGTTTTCTCTTACGCTGTGTCCCACAAACATACCCAGAGTATTCCCAATTTTTACATTATCAAAAAGAAATTTTGCCCGAGAATCTATTACTTGCAGGCGCAATCTAAAGTGTACTAATTTTATATCAGGTTAAATTGAATTAAATGTTATCAAATATTAGATTGGAATGGTGCCGGATAAATAGATTTAAAAACAGACAAGTTTAATAATTTTTATCAATTACATTAGGATTAGAAGTAATCCATGAAGAAACAGAGAGTCAGATGTCGTCCGATAGTGATCAAGAGTTGGATAGGTGCACGGATTTCTGTTCTGAGACCCTTCGCCAAAGGAAATCGTTTCCAAGGGAGGATTTTGCCAAAGATGCAGTTAGCAGTGATGCGAGTATATCACCAGAACCCATTTATAACCCTCACCATGCAGATATTCCTGACTCAAGAAATGAAAAGCAGTTTAACGAGGAAATTACCATGAAACACATTCGAATACCCTCGGAGTGGGATCCGGTAAAATACTAATCTCGTACTTGTAAATTTTTATCGACTTTTCCCACTATTCAACTATTCCGAATTTTTTAGACTACACTCTTACAAAGACTTACGGCAATCTCTGAGCCTCAGTTGTTAAACGGAAAGTCCAACGGGAAAGGAATATCTGGTTTCCTTCAAATCTTGAGTGGAAATAGAAAGAAGGGAACTTTTTGGAATGCTTGGAAGAGAAAATATTGTGTGGCAGAAAATGGAAAACTACTGTGCTATGATGTGAGTATACGAATATCTACTAATACATGTCAATAAATATTCTTGTTTGAATTAAATTGAACTTGATAAAATTGATTCCTCTTAACTTTCATTGTAGCGAAATGACTGTGCTGATTTATTTCAATCAATTCACTTAATTGGAGGAAAGGTAGATTTTCTTGATCCCACCGAATTCGTTGGAGCCGAGCAAGTAAGAACGGAAAAAAATTTATTACTATTTCATCTAGAAATTATTATCTATCTATTAATCATCTATGGTTAAACTTATTATAGGGGAAAATGATGGTGAACCGCATCATTGGAATTGATGACTCCGTGAGTTCAAAATTCTTGACACTGGTCAAACATGATATTCCCATCATTGTTTTCACAAACCATTTTTCTCTGAATTTTTAGAAAGGTCATTACTATGTTTTCCAAGCGTCGTCCATTTCGGAAGCCTCCAACTGGGTAGAGTCAATTCAGCAACAAATGTGTGCCACTCCTGCCTTTGTATCCCCAATTTTAGCAAATTCCCTATCCATATTTCGAGACATTCTCCTTGTAGATATTGGGTCGTCGAATATTCGAGCTGGAATTTTGACGGATCAACGTAAGAATAAGAACTTTTTAATCTTAAGTTATAGTTTAACTGACAAATTAATTTTTAATCTCTTGGCAGCAACACTGCCTTCTTTATTTTTTGGATCTGTGATGTCTGAAAATGATGAGACTGGACGAGTTCTATATGGGAACGACGTTTACCTGCCACAAAACAGGAAAAACGCCAAGATACGATTTCCATTTGAATCGACTTCGAAACTATGTCAGGTAAATTCTGGCCTGGTTGATTGTTGATATGATACTGGTCGGTATTGAATTATTGAAATATGATTTATTATTATTTCAGAATACTCTCGACATGAGGGCGATGGAAGGAGTTTTGCGGAAGATTTATCGGGATTTAAAAATAAGGTCGGAAACGTATAGGTTAATTCTCATTTTGCCGCGCAGAGTTGATAACAGGTGTCGTCAAAATATACTGCAGTTGATTTTCAATACATTTATGGTATATAAATTATACTAATTTAGAATTATTCAAACGTCATCTCATGGCATTGTTTTTTATATTCAGGTTCCAAGTGCTCTAATTTGCCATCAGAGTGTCGCAGCATTCTGGGCATATTCGGTTGAAAATGGTATAATATGTGATGTTGGGGAAAGGTGTGATGTTGTTCCAGTGAGTCAGGGTTTTGTTCTGAGCCATGCTTGGGGTGAGTACTATTCCATTGTATTATTTCCTTTTAATCAGAAGTAATTACAATTCAAAATGAATTTAAGGTCGAGCTCCATTAGGAGCGCATTCCTTGAAACATTCCTTGAGACAAAGCCTAGGGCCACAGGTGATTGTTACAGTTTTTATTTTATTTTTGACTGTTAAAGCAACCTTGATTTTCATCTTAGGAGAACGGATTGTATTTGTCTACACCAGCAGAAAATCTAGTTCTACGATTTATCTCTGAGAATTTTGTGTGTGTTAACACTGCATCAAATGGGAAGAAATTGTCTCAGGACTCCCAGGAGATAATTGTCGAAATGGATTTAAGAGACGTGCTCCCACTTTCCAGTCTTATTGGAATAGACCAAAATATTCTTCGTGGAGTGGCAGAAGGTTTCTTTGACCCTGGATTTTATGTAAGGCTTTAGTTGACCTGCTTCTATAACTGTAAACTTGAGCTGATCATTCTTTAATTTTAGGGGCTGGATTGTGATGGATTGCCTAAGATAATATATAAATCACTCCAGGTAATCAAACATACTTAATAGTGTCTGTATAGGTCGAATCAAATATTGTAACTATACTATTTCTGTTCCATAAATTCACAGGACTGTGGCGTTGACATCAGAAAGGAAATGTCGCAAAATATTTATTTAGTAGGAGGATGTACGCAGATTCCTGGCTTCTCCGAGCGACTCCAGTCGGAACTCATAAAATTGTGTCCACCGCACTTAAAACCCAAAGTTAGTCAGCCTAGAATATGGTTGAAGTCTTGTATTTTTCGATATTCAAAACGTAAAAGTTTGGTTTTTTCAACATTCTTAGATACTAGCGTCACCCTATCGCTATCATGCTTCTTTCATCGGTGCATCAATCTTGGCAAGCACTGAAGCTTACGAGGCTTCTCTTCTCCAGAGATCGCAGTACAAGGACGGGCCTGGACCTCCGCATTGGTTGATTTAAGGGAACTTCGAACAGATTAATTTTGTAAATCCATGAGTATTTAATGTAAATCATAATGGACATCCTATTCGTTATAGTATGTATGAATGAGCGTTAGCCATGCCCTGTTGTTTTCTTACATTCCAAATATTCCATTAATATTAAATATTCCTTACTTGATGTGAACACAAATAAAAGGACAGTAGTCGTTAAATTGTCCTGTAAGCAATGCTCCAGATGTACCCTGCTGAAGGCTCTCTATCAGCTTAATATAATTCTGATTGTGAGTTTTGTAGGACAAACAACTAGTTAGCTCTATTAATAATGATTTCGTATAATAAACTTCCCTGGTATTAAACCTGGGCGTCATTGATTTAAGAAGAATATGTATTTATAAGTATTTCACGGGCAGAACGTATAGCCACAAAAATTTAAGCCATTGGACTGATTACTAAAATTCCACGACAAACGGTTAAAACTTTTGTCCTTTCCTTATAAACATCATTCTTCAACCAGGCCAGGCATAAGCATTCGTTGGCTAGATAGATAGTTAGATACGTCAAACTGTACTTGAAGTGCTACTTAAATTGGTCAGGGTCAGATAAATGAAAATATTTCAATTTTTCTTAGAAAAAGCTATATTCGATGAGAGTGAACCCAAATAGAACCTAACCTAACCAGTTTTCATATTTATGCTGATTTATGAAAGTATTATTATTACTACAACTATTTATGTTTTGTTAATTATGAAATAAAAATCGTTTATAGAAAACAGTGCGGTTCTCGGATATTTTTGTTGGAATTAGACTAAAGTGCACCAAGAATCCAAATGAATCCACTCAACTCTCTCCAAAGCCAAAATGTCTTTTATAACTTTGTCCCAACTGGATCATTTGTAACAGCCTCATGGACCAAAATCCAGTAGAAGGAGACCGTGCAAACGATGTAGACTTAATTTTTCTGTTTAGCATTATGGCTCGGTAGGAGGTTAAGTGAAAGTAATTGTAGTGTTTCGAGTCAGAGGAATTCCTTCTAATATTTCCTGTCTGGGGACCAAAAGGTCTCAATTTGAAGGTCTGAGATAAGGTCCATATGAGCAGCTGTTATTTAATTTTAATGAGAAAGGCATAACCAATTAACACAACCTCCTTGCCCATTACAATGTATTGGCTGCATAGCCCCGGGTTAAATCCGGACTTTAACTTTTTTTTTAATTCCTGGCCCACTAAAGTCCCCATAACCCATGAAGGTGGCTGTGAACACTCGTCAAGGGCGCTACCTGACTGCAGCTACTGTTTTCCGTGACCGAGTTTCTAGGAAGGAAGTCGAAGAGCAAATGAAGGCTATGCAGGACAAGAATAGCAGTTTGTTCGTTGAATTTGCCTGTGACATTGCTCCGAAGGGACTTGAGATATCTGGAACATTCATTGGGAATTCTACTGCGAATCAGTCTTTGTTCTAGCGCCTTTCTGGTCAGTTCATCGCGATGTTTAAACGGAAGGCTTTCCTTCATTGGTACATGGGCGAAGAAATGGACGAAACGGAATTTACTGATGCAGAACCTAACGTCAACGACCTGACCTCCAAATATCAGCAATATCACGACGCCGCCGGGAACGAGGATAAGGGCGACTTAGAGTAGACCGAAATCGCTGTCGGTTTCTAATTTCCATAAACTAAAATCATTATTTTCCAACATATTAATATTTTACATATATGATTCAACAGAATCTTCCAAATTTTAGTCAAATAAAACAATGAACGACGTCGTATTTTTTAAAAATGATTTTGACTTGTTTTTTCTACTCTTAAACTAAATAAGTATTAAAAGGTCTACTTATGGTCAGGCTAGCTAGAAGATACGAAGCGAAATTAAATAAATAATGATGGTTTGAATAATTTCCTTGTGCCTGGTATGTTCATACGGCTCAGTCTAGTCGGGAGCAATCTTAAGTTTAATTTGCTCACTCAGCTCAGACAATATCAGTTTCCAGCTCTCCTTCAGTGCAATTGCAACATGTTTGCTGTATTGATTCTGTTTGTGCAAGGAAGGAGTATAAAATAGGGCAAACGGAGTTTCTTCGGATAAAGTCGGTTTCGAATTGAACAATAGAGCCGAGAATCAGAGATTGAGGAAAATCCCATGGATAAAAAATGAAAAGGATATGATAGGAGCACATGGCCTTGCCTTCGAGGAGGAAGGTTCTAATCTCATCCGAACCGAATTCTACTTTGCGAATCTCGGACTGCAAAAATAGCACTTGTGCCAAATACGCTTGCTCGGGAATATCCTTCACGCCTTGACATCCATACATACACATTTTTAGAATGAATGTAATAAATGCTTGAGAAACTAGATCATGTGTGTCATTTATTTGAGACGGGTTAGGAGCTACGAGTTGAGCTCTTCTCAGTAAGTGTCATTCTACTCGTTCCTCCTTTCTGAACACAAACCTTCCTTTATATACTAATACTCACAGTAAAATTTTTTGTATCCAGAAAATTGTTGTTTTCTTTAAACAAATATAAAAATATTTGTGAATACAAAGTGAGACTATTGAAGGACTCTGTAACAAGTCAAAATTTTCTGTGAAATTTCTTGAGGAGCAGCTGGTCTGCATGTTCTCCCGTCCACTAATCGTAAAGAGAAAAGGACAAGAAGATTATGGTGTGCAAAGGGAAAATGTAAGATGACTCAAATAAAAAGAATGTATAGTGCTAGTCAGTTAGAGTAAAAAATTAAATTGTGGGTCATTGAGAACTCAATTGGTTGGTTGAATGTTTTGAGAAGCACCACAGTGTTCACAACTCATATTTCTCTATTGAAATCTTCAAACACTTGTCTTTGACAAATCCAGTGTCTTGAGTGAGTGAACACTCCCTCACTTGAGAAAATATTCCCGTTCAAGTGTTTCAAATTAAAAGCTAATCATTATCAAGTTAGTGGAGCGAGTGAATAGACTCTGGAGAATTGAGTTCGTTCAACCATATTATCTATTTATTTATAAATTTTTGTGATTATATTTATTTTTGCAATTATTTTCAGTCATAAACAATCTTGCCACCTTACGTCTCTACAACTATCTGCTGCTTAACAATGGAATTTAGACGAGGAATTTGTTCGGACTTGATCAAGACTTTGATTTGCTTCATTCTGTGCCTTTTTATTGGATGCTCCTGGTGTTCGCCGTCCAACGATGATGCTCTACAACCTGAGGACGTCAGTTCAAATGAAGTAGTTGAAACTACAAAAAATCCAAAGCTTCTAGTCTTTATGATAGATGGGTCAGTTAAATTTCTTAAAATATTTTATTTTCAACTAGTAATAGTCTTAATTCTTAGAAATAATAATTTATTATTATACAGGTTCCGATGGGATTATTATGAGAAGCACAAGGATAATATGGACGGATTTGAACAGTTCCTTGCTGAAGGAGTTCAGGCAGAATATGTAGAACCTGTATTTCCATCCTTATCCTATCCAGCATGGACAACTATTAGTACAGGAGTTTACCCTGAAACGCATGGGATTATTGGAAATTACATGTACAATAAAAAAACGGAAGAGATTTTTGATTTGGATAATAGTACGTCAACGGGAAATCCAAACTGGTGAGTGAGTTTAAATTTCATTAATTTAAGGGTAAGTCAGTTTTAATTAGTCGTTAAATGAATTGTACAAGGAACAAGGTAATTAGACTAGGAACTTCGAAGAAACGACTAACTGAATTAATGAATAAGTACTGAACTTAACTGACGTAAATTAAAACAGTACATTTAAAGATATCTCTCGTACTCAAAGGGGACCAATTTCACTTCAGTCCGATGAAACTTTCCAAAGGAAAACTCTCCGTGGGTTTGATGAGTTTTATGGGGACAATTCTTGTCCAAGTACAGTTAGGGTTGCCTCTGCATGGCCAAATCTATCGCATTTTGCTGGGTTTCACAAGACAAGAGGAAAATCAGTCCAAGTGCTAATTTTATAAGCTTAGTGGAAGTAGTTTTGGGGTGCCTTTTGATTTTTTTGTTGGCGGTTCCTCTTCTTCGATTGAAGGAAAACGGTGGGGATGAATTGGAATTTGGAATCAGGGTCACAGGATCATTTTTTGTACTGGTAATCGTAGACGAGACAGTTCTGAACAATTTTGTCCTTTTAGTTTGCTTAAGTACTTGTTTTGTTTCTGGTTTAAACATTTTAAAAATGACAAAGGTCAAGGACAAAGCGACTGTTAATATCAAAGGGTATAGTGAGACTGAACCGGAATCCTGTGTCTCGCTTCCCTGTGCTAATGCTTCTTTGTTTGAACAGCGATGAAATGAGACATGTTGAATTCAAATGACCATTAGAAATTGCATTGCTCACCGTCCTTACTTGTCCTATTTTATTAGTCATTCAATTAAACTTAATGAAATGCATGGGCGTATATGAACGAAGTGCTTGTTCAAATAATAATAGAGTCTTAACTCAAATGACCATATGCTCATCAAATCATCTTTCTTTCATTTAATTAAATCATCCTAAATTAAAAGATTTTATATTTTAAGGAATATTTTATTTTTCAGGTGGCAAACGTCTGAGCCAATTTGGACTCTTAGGAATAAAGGAAGGATTAAAAGTATTTCTACGCCTTTGGTCTCGGTGTGACATTCCATTTGATGAGCTTAAGCCCAATGGATGCACGCCTTATAGAGTTGTTAAAGGAATTGAAGCTATTGAAGAAACCCTGCGAATTGCTGCTGACGAATTACTTGAAAATGATCTGGTCATGGTATGTAATAATATCAACTGATTTAATACGAAATTAAATTATACACCATTTTCTTAATGTGACTGATAAGGTGTACGGAGAGCACATAGACAACGTTGGTCATGAATTTGGACCTGATTCTCCAGAAATGGCCATAGCGCTCAAAGAACTCAACCGAGCCTTTAAAATATTATGGGATGCCCTACTCGACACATCGATAGAGGACAAGGTGAATTATATAATACTCGTAATGAATTGATTCATGACTTCATGGGATTTAGATTAGATTTGAATTAAATAGATGACATTCCTAATAATGCACTAAAAATTTTGCACCTACAGGTGAACATAGTAATAATTGGAGATCACGGAATGACGTCAGCAAGAAATTTCACGTATCTGTGGTTGGGAGATTACCTAGATCCAAAGGACGTCGAATTTGCATGTGGGAGAGGTGCTTTGGTCACTATTGAACCATACGCCGCCAAAGTGGATCAGGTAAAATCAGGAATAAATAACCAAAAAGAATCCAATTTTTAATTCATGTAATATGACTATGCTAGGTTTACAACAAATTGAAAAGCGATATGATCGGAGTGGATGTATACAAAAGAGATGAAATTCCGAAGAAATTTCATTATAAAAAGAACAAAATGGTTCATGAGATTATTGTAGTAGCAAAATCAGGGTATTACATTCGTGGTCTTAGACCTAACCCTAATAGAAGTCAACCGTCTTTTCCCAGTTCATTTTATTCCAGACAAATTCCTCGTGAGAGCTATGACACAAGACCAGTGGCCGGAGATCATGGTTATGCGGATACCGAAGACATGAGGACCATATTCTTTGCCAAAGGCCCAGGTAAATATCGGTTTAGAAGTCTATTTCTAATGCCTGAACCGTCGAAACATTTCCCTTTTTTCTTCATTACAGCATTCAAAAAAGGAATCGTTCATCCTCCGATCCATATGGTGGATATTTACCAAATCTTAGCAAAAACTCTTAATATTCCACCCAAACCGCACAATGGGACATGGTCTAAAGTAGTTGGAATGTTTATTAATAAAGGGTCAACTACGCCCACTCCAATAATTCTACTTGTAGTCACTTTTATGATGGGTGCTCTAATTACGAATATATAAAAATTAAAAATATTCCCCGGTACAGCAGAGTAGTGTACCTTAGAATTTAGCCATTCTGTAATTCTTTATTCGTTTCAACGGCCTCTCCTAAATTATTTATATAGCATGAGATATGGACTAAAATTGTGTGTTCAATTTTTAAAAAATAGTTAAGGATCAATAGCACGCAGGCCACTTTGTACATGTCCAACACAATCGTCGTCCTCGTGCGTTGTGAGTATTTTAAATTCTTGAATTAGAACATCCTGTCTTTATAATTATTAGATACTTATGAGGAGTTGAATAATTAGGAAAATATGAACATAACTTATTTATTAGCCGTTGTATTATTGTACAACGTGGAAGATTAAGTTAAGCTATTCAGGCCAAACTGGTCGGCAGACGCTACAAGTTCTCGTGCCTCTTGTATAAGGTTCGGTGGATGTTCATTTGTCTGTCCTTAAAGAAAACCAATTTAATGATATGACTGGTAAAAAATAATTAGTCAATTAACAAAACTCAATAAACGTACAATAGTTGAACAACGAAAATGACAATAATTTGATGGTGAAGGTCGGAATGTAACAAGACAAATAAGGAATGAGTACAATAATTAGTTTCTTAAATTATTAATATGAGTATATATTACATGTACATGTGATGTTGTTCAATTTCCCTTTTATAATTCCTGTCCTATTGTATTTTGCTCCTCCTGGGTTTTAACTCAAAAATTAAATTTCATATCAGTTAAAAATTTAAGGCCAGGCATGAATCCGAAAAAATATTATACGTAACGTAACTCTAAATGTGATAAATTATGTCAAGTATTAGTAACTCAATTCTTTTTGACCGTGTCAATAAAATTATACGAGAAAACAGCAGTTTGTCCTAATAGTTTTATCTTGCATGGATGCATCCATAAAATTGCTTGTGTTATTATTACAGTGACTATAAATATTTCTTGACAATACTACATCAGCCAACATTTACTCCACTACTTGTAAAATGAATCTGAATTGTGGAACATTTTGGTGGTGATCCTTGTTTAGTGTTATAGACTACTATTGTGTTATTCTAGTACCACTGCGTAGACAAAAGAGAAACAAGTAATTATGCTGATCCGAGTAATACGTATGTGTATACTGTTTTGTGATTTATTAAGGAATTGCAGAATCAGAACAAATGTCATGAAACGAACAAAGCAATAAAACTTTATCTTATTTTACGTTATGGAATTGGTATGAATGAATGTATCTTTTATGTGCACTAAAATAGCCCCAAGATTGACACCTTAAAAAATTACTGGATTTTACCATCTCGGCAAAGGTAAAATTGCCTATATAATTCAAAACTTGAAATGACCAGTTTCTGATCCACATTTTTTTCACAGAGTAGTGCTAGTAACTAAATCACAAAATGACGATGAAATATTCAGTTACTGAAAAATCCGTGTATTTACTTAAGGCACTAATGAATAGTGAGAATAAAAGGAACAATCGAGTTTGATCATAATTTAGCAATTATCCACTTTATTCAATACGATGCTCAGACGAATTTTTGCAATCAAAGCTTAACTAAGATACTTGTCCATTATTAACAACAAGAAAAATGAAGGAATGTATACATTTAAGCAGACCAGAAGAATTTGGCACCAAGAACATGCCAAAAATTTACTTGGCGTCAATGTATTCTGTTCCGAACAAATGTTTTATTAAATACTAATGAATTGAATAAATTTTATGAAATGAAGGAGGTGAAACACAGAATGATAAGGTGGGATTTACACGAGGGGATTGGAAGCAACTCATAAAAGTAACCTGAAGACAGTAAGCTTAAAATTGTGGAAACCGGATGGCACATTAAAATGAAAGTTGTAACATTAGAAAACTGAAGTGATTGTCTGTACGAATGACAATGACAAAATCAAACCTGCAATTCTAAGTGTCGATTAAAAGGCTCTTAATAATTAAAAAATGTCCACAAATTTTTCAAGATGGACAGAATAAAAACTCGTTAAATTATTCAACAAATAATTTTAAGGTTTGTTCTACGTAAGAACATGAAGCAAAAATTTTTTGTTTGTTTGCAGGACGGAATTATATGCAAGGGACACTGTTGAAGCGTGAATTCTAATCAAATTCCAGTAGGTCAACCGTACCTAAATTAACATAATTATTAGGCAAACATTGCTTGCCATTTCATAAAATCAAGGAAATTTATTGCTTCGAGTTGGAAGTGAATAATTAAAATAACTCTACTAAACTGGGGTCAAGGAACAAATTTTTGGTATATCGTAAAATAGGCCCAATTCAACGCTCGTCTTTAAATGAGCCGTACAAATTGTATTAATTAAAACAAATACCATGAATGATCCTTTCTTTAAAAATTCCACTCTTTTCAACCATTTCATCATGTAGTACTGGAATTTACAATTTTGGCTAGCGCAATACAACTTTTGCCAACCATCTTATATTAACAGCACAATATGTATTAACATAATGTCTAAAAAGTCTTTCACTCATTCAATGGACGATGAACCTGGATTTCTGAGGATCTTAGAAATCTTGTTCTAACTATTAAGCAATTTTTTCAACGATTGAAACATCATTGCCTCATCAAAAACTTTGAATATAGCAATTCGGGTGAATTAAAACAATGAGTTAGGATTTGCAAAATAAAGATTGAGAAGATGATGTGATCAACTCAAGCTAATGGTAGCAGCTAATGACATTATATTTGAAACAATCCATAAGTTCAAAGGATTTTGGATCAATATTATTATAAAATACAATCGCAAAGAGTGAACCAAAAGATGCTAGATAAATTTGATTTCTTAATTTTTTTAAAATTGAGTTTTTCCAGTGAGCAATGGGTAATTCAATTTACTGACAATTGTGTGAACTCATCCCCAGGAGCAGAGAAAGGACGAAGCGGTGTTTCATTTTCATAGTGTTTGGATAATGTCATATTTTTTGCGGACGTCAATCTTTTGACTCTTTGGATCAAACTTTTTCCTTGCCGCTAATTTAGCTCTCATTTCTTGAGCTGTCATATTCAAATCAAGTGAAGAGTTGGAAGACTTGGTGCTCATATTTGAAATGATCGGCGTGGGTGAAGGTGAAGCTGAACTTCCAGGTGGAGTTGGGCTTGGACCTGTTGAACTCATATCGTCATCCAGAGAAAATCCATTTCTCCCTTCAATCTTCAGTGAATTCGTTTTACTCTGTAAATTCAAGAGAACAGTTGTTAAACAAAACAAGGTGGGCGATATTATGTGATTTGATATGATACGACGCATACGGAGAAGTGAAAAGGACGGAAGGCAGCCATGCATGCATCCGAACATTCACCACCTGTTCTGTTTTCCTTTTATATCCTCCGAAATGTGTTCTATTTAAGTTACTTTAGGACATGATTCGATGACTACACCCAGTCAACAAAACGAGGATAGCATGACCTGATGGAATTCGACCTAGTAGAGTAAACCTTCAAACATTTACCTCGGGTACGCCCACCTAAACCATGTCGTTCATAGTCAGAGCCTCGTTAAGTTCTACAATTCACAACGACGCCGTAACTGTGAGAGTGATGCTCTGACAGCTTGTCTTGAAAACATGAGCTTAGGATATCAAAAATCCTTACATGTTTTTATGTCCATTCGATGTACTGAAAATAAACTAAACTATGCATAACCTTCGTAACGTCTAAAAATGATCCAAGACAAAGACACCGAGGAAATAGGCAAAAAATAAATTGGAATATTTTAATTTACCATAATCGGAATTCACTGAATGCCGCATTTGTAATTGACATGAATTTTGAGGTGAATTATTACTATCCACGAACTCATTCCATGACATTGCGGGAAAATAATTTAATGCAGCCTTGTCAAAAGAATAACCTTCCCATTCAATTAAAAAACATTTGCTCTTGAACATGAATTCCTACATTTCATTCGTGCAAATTTTTCACACGAAAGAGGATTCAGGAAATGTATGAATCCAATTGTAGCGTGCATTAGTAAAAATATTGGCCAGATCAACAACAGATATAAAATAATTTTTCCCTCTGACCGAGACACGTCAAATAATAAAACATACAATAAGCTAACAAAAAATTAAAAAAAAAGACTTCGTGAATCAATGCAACATGCACTTTCATTAGGTAACTTCACAATAAAAGAGAGAGGAAGAGTGCGATACTAGAAGAGGAATCAGAATAATTAATGAGGTGGGAGTTGGCAGTCGCGACAGGAAGAGGAAAATGACGACATGAGAACCATAAAACATCCTATTTCACATGTGTATTTTAAGCATTTTACGCAATTGGTGTTTATTGGGGTTTCCAGGTTTCCTATTTACTAGTTAAATAAATTTATCGTCACATAAGGGTGTGAAAGAAAAATTATACGGAGAGATCTCTGCGTAATTACGATTGAGGCTTATTATATGCCTAATACGTATGTGCGTCAGACTCTATTCTCCTTTGTCATCTTATTATTCCAATTTGTGAACGAAAATTCAGCAGCACAATTAATTCATAGAAAAGATTTTTTTAATGGAAGAATTGAATGTTCATCCAAAGGCTAGGATTTATGCGAGAATGCCTGTCTGGAGGTGTCGAATGTGAAAAAAGGTTTCGCTTACTGAAGTGAGATATATGAACCGTAACTACAATGGTTTCTTAGAAACCCTTCCGTGGAGGTCCTACCAGTTTTACTGTAATCTCATCTCACCTGACAGTGTGCTATACTAGACCTACAAAAATATTTTAAATTTGGTAAAATTCAGCTATTGCGCTATATATTCGAGATGATTCTCCAAACAGAAAATGTCCAGTTACAGCTGAAAAAATAGAAATGTGTGTAAAATCTACTCGGTTAATGAAATAATAGTAAAGTTAACACATCATAGCAATAATTCGGGAAGTTGTGTAGTTCGTATCATCGAACAAGCTATTAGAACTCATTTACTTTGACTCAGGATGTAAGAAAAGGGTAAGGCAATTATTCAAAAATGAAAGTACAGTTCACACAATTAGGGACAACAGTCAAAGGAAAACGATAAATAAAATCTAAAATTCTACAACGACCTTGCTCTCCATTCTAACTTAATTTAATTTCATCCACTAGTTATAAACAAATAGACATATTTTTCCGAATTTCAGTATGTAGGATAGGATTTCGCGTAGTTCAGTTTTTATCTTTGTAACTTGAATAAAATATAATTTCAATGTAAGGTCAAGTTAATCCAGTTGGCAAGTTGCATTATGTCTCAATCACATCAATTCAAGCTCAAACTTTCAATTGTCATATTACACCGATGATGCAGATCACTTTCCTCTATTGACAAAAAATGCAGTATCCTGTTTTCAGTGAAAGTGGCTTCATAGGGAAAAAAATAATATCAATTTTCGTTAAGCAATGGATGAGCAGATTTAATTCTAATCAAGTCTACTCATCCAATCAAGAGAAAAGGTAGGTTGGTCAGTTAAATTCTTTAGTTCATCGCGATCGGAAAGTGAAGAAAAATACGTTGATATCTTTTTCATTTGGGCAAGTGGTAGGATTCTGGTATGCAAATAAGTTTCACTCTCGTTTTAGCGAGTTATCTTACTAGGAAAGGTAAGTACGCACGGAGGAATCTGTAAAATGCCTTGCACGAGACTAGCATGTGCTCCTTCCTTGGCTAAAGCAAATAATGGGTCCACGTAAACGAGTTAATAGCACTACTACACAGTGGCCACAGTTACTAATCCAAATTATACTTAATTCTACGTCTCTTAGAATTATCCCTTTACTTCGCCTACCTTTACGCCTTCATGACAAAAAATAATCTCACTCGCTCAATTCACTTTCCTCCAACAGTTCATTTAGATGATGGGCGTAAATAAAGAAAATTGGATTACGCAAGTTGGTAGGAAATTCTAAAAATCTCATAATCATAATCATTACGTTGTTTTTAGTTGCATTTAATAAAATCCAAGACTCACAGGTTAAATTCGTCAAGTAGGAAAAATACTAAACCCATCACCCAAATGACCAGCCTATGACGAATCATGTAGTTTATTTCTAACCATTGCATTGCAAAATACAATTATGAACTCATGTACCTAAAGGCCACACTGGTTTTACAACTATTGTCAGCATTCCATGAGCTTCAGAGGACACCTCTACAATACTGTGTAAAATCATGTTTTGGCTAATTTTTTTGTAGTTCCTACTAGTTTTAGGGAAGGACAATTCTCTTGCAGCAGGAGTTGTGATGTGCCACCTGGAATACGAATAACGTAAATTCATTCAGACCCGAGTTAAAGACGATGATGTGGAAGGCCTTTGAATTTGTATGCAAGCTAGAGAACATTTCCCATTTTTTAAACAAAGAAATCTTCTGTTGTTATTTGAATTCAGAATAGCCAACTAGTTTGAACTTGAGAGACTATACAACTGAATTTAAAATGATATTAAAATAACTAACTTGAAACAAACGACCTTCATTCACAGGCAAGTTGGTTACGCGTCTGCACGCTATTCATTCCTACACGGGGCTGCTGTCTGAGGAGTGGCAAGTGACAGAAAACACAATAAAAGGAATAAATAATAATGGGAGTAGTTAGTCGTTTCATTTCGTTGGAGGAATGGATGATGATGCATGCCTGCCTGCCTAGTTTGCATTGCAGTTCAATGAGAAACTTCCTCTCCTTGTGTAATAAGCGATATTCAGTTGCTTCATCACGGATTTCAAATCAACCGAGGAGTTAAAGAGAGCTTAAAAGAGTTAGCGAGCTTCTATCGCCGTCTATGCCGAAACGATCACCACAATTCTTCCTCGAAGGTCGAAGACAGGAAACAAGAATATAGTTGGTAAACTGGCAACTCATTATTATCTATTGCTACATCATTCATAGCGTCTTTTGGATGCTTGGAATTATAATGTTGTACATCCCTCCTTACTCTTAAAGTTTTATTTACACTATCAATTTTTAGCTCACTCAAGTGCTCCTGCTGCTCTGCATGTCGTGTACAATTAAATTTCTTTGAGTGATCAGTCCATCTTGATGTTCAATGTTGAAACAATGCATTGCATTTATGTAAGTTTGCATATGCTCACAACACTAACTCATTAATTTTCTATTTACAGGTTGGCAAATTAATATTCATACAATCGTTGCAAGGACCTAACTGCATAGCACTAGCCTTGTGGGTAATTTATTGACTAAATCTTTCTTAAGAGCAAGAATATTTCCAGCTTTAAAAACGTCAACATTGCTACACCCAATACATAAAAACAGTTAAGCTAGCTTCAGTAAGAAAATTCTTGAGACTATGCATAATTGAACTTGCATTAATGAATTTTCTTTAGCCGAAAAAATTGCCGATTAGGACATAATCCTAAAATTCGCAATTTTAACATTAATTAGACAACGATAAGGAAGGAATTCAAGATCTGGTAACTAAATGTTATACTCGTTATTTCAATGTAAATAATTTTAGCTTAACTTGACTAATATGTAAGCAAAATAAATATTTTATGGGGTAGAATTAAAGTTACTTGGAATCCACTACTTGCTGCTACACCTTAAGTCGTAGCTTTTAGTAATAAAATGCCTTGCGACTTGCGACGAGCTCAGATTCAAAGAAGGAAAAGCACTTCACATATCTCGTAAATTGATGTAATGACCTTGCAAAAGCAAACCTGAAGGAAGGTAGATTTTAATAGTTTCAGTTAAGGATGAGTTGCTGGAAAAGCAGGATGGATTTTAATTGTGAGAAGTTTGGGTTTCAAGAATATTGTAGACATTGCTGAGAGTAGTCAAAGTAAAAAAAAATAAATGAATGTGGGATGAGTTAACCTCCGTAGTACCTACATGGTATATTCGTAGTAGTAAAAAAAATAAAAGTTTAAGCATTAATTACATGAACCTTTATTCCTTCCTTAAAGCCTAACTACAGTACATGGATGCACAATTAATTCCTTATGTAATTCTCCCCCGTGATGTTACGTGATTTGCCGTGACCCGCCATGTCAACCCATCTGAATTCAGTCTACCTTGTGTCTTGTACGTGTTTAAAATAATAGAAGATAATTTTTTAAAGTGATGAATACTGATGCATATTTATTTATCAGGGTTTCTAACGTCAGCTATCTCGAGGATTTCTTTGGATTTTGGCGTTCTGAGACATCTTGCAAGGACGATGAAATTTCAATGCCTAACATGTCGGATTCTGCAACTCAAATGAAAGTAAAAAATACTATTCTATTGCGATATGTTGCATTTTAAAATGTACATTGATGCAAAATGGCATTCGCGTGGTAATGATACAATTCTTACCACGCAAAACGTAACGGAATTGCCACATTCAGTAGAGCATTTGTTCAAGACTTTTACCTCAGTTTACAAGTACACCATTTACACGAAATAATAGTTACGTGTGGGATTGGCTCGAACTAATTAATTTAACCAAACCATTGATGAGTTGGAAAGAAGTGAGAGTAGTATCACAAATTGATTTAACCAATAGTGACTGACGAATGATTTGATTTTAGTTGTGTGCCATCATCAATGGCATAACGTTACTTTGAAATTCATTTTTCATTATCTGGGAGTGTGGCTTAAATTACAACACAGTAAAATTGTAGTTTGTTTGCTCTAATCCTAAATTATAAATCACGATTCCTATAAGCACATACCGCCTGCACGAGCAGAACGAACGTATGTACAGGAATGGCAATGAAAGTCCCACGCACGACTTGCACTTTAAAACATAAAAATGGAAGCCGAAATCAAAATATTTTTTATGTGGATTTGATCTATTCTCATCTAATGATGCCAGAATGAGCTACACGCATTAAGAATCTAAATTGTACAGCTAGAATAGTAACTTGGGATCACATATTCTCAATCCATTCGGCATAAGCGCTACTTGCACTTGCATCAATTTTCCAGAAATAGAAAGGACCATTGATAAGGTCTTGACTTGTAAAGAAAATGCAAGAAGCGTCGTGCAGCATTACGTATTGATTTTAGAGGTTATCGAACTTGGATAAGGTCTGTGTTATATTTATTAGTTGAAGTAATCGAGTTAAGCGATGACACATGTATTAATTTCAAAACCTCAAGACCGAAACTCTAATATGTTTCTCAATCCTAACTTGACGTTCTCAAAACAAATAGAAATCATTCACATATGACATACAGCAAGCTGAACTTTCAATTTCTGTTTTTCTAATAGAACGAATGTTTCGAAAATTTATCAGTTCCTTCATCTCCTTCGCATTCAAGGGCAGAAAGTTAAACGCAGTCAAATCATATCGTGAGAAGTAGTTTCATTGAAAGGAAAATACACTCCTGAACACGCGTGCAAGAGATAATTACAATATCAACAGAGTAAACTTTTTCAACATCTACTACCTTCTTCGATCAGTAGTTGTACATTTTTAAAGTTCTACCATTGCTGTAACTGCCCTTTGCAAGTCCAGAAACTTGATTGATCAAGAAAAAACAATATTTCGTGCTTAAAACACGAGGCAAGATGCAAAAGACGCACCAAATGCACTTTTTGAATGTGCAAATCGTGGCTATTTTATTTTCACGAATGTGTGACTACCACCTATTTAGTCAATTAAAGTACGCATTGCAAAGCGTAGGTGTTTTGGTGCCATTCACGTCAAACGTTATTCAGAATTAGTTTGCCCAGTGAGTGACAATGCTAATAATAATATGCATAAAAGGTAAATACTGTCTTGTCCTGATGATCGTGAGAGACTGAGCAGCCTAAAAGTAAAGTCTTGAGTTGACAAGGAGTAGGTACGTTAAGTTGAACGGACAAGAGATTGGCATTAGTGCCGAGTGTTTGACTGCCTCTCTTAAATGACTTAAGGAACAGCAGCAGCAGGAATAGGGACATACAGGGTAAAAAAGAGAGAACAGGGAAGAAAAAGTTTAATTTAATCCTTTCATTCCCAATGCACTAACGAAAGAAGGAATTGAATGAATAATCCTAATACTAAGTCTACTACTATAACCACTACCACTTGTTTGTATGGGATGAAAATGAAAGGAGAATTTCCGATTCACTTTCCCAAACCTTGATTCCAAGTCAAGAATGAGTAGTCGAAGAGTTACTTTACTTACTGGTACTATCCTCATTTACTGCAATGGAACTCAACAAAATGCAATTGCATTGCAATGCAAAACCCAATCTCTGTTCTGCGTTTAACACTAATGCAACAAAATACGACTACATCCATTGATTGACGACGAAAAGCCTTTAAAAATTAGATAGGAGAAACGATGATATCTGACACTCGAAAAGAATCACCATCCCATGCCATGTGTTGCCACGCATGGCCAGCAATGCAATCAGTGAAATATTAAGCCGTACATAAAAAACAGCACAAGTAAAGTATCATACGCAATTTAGGACGACAAAACGCAAGAGGAACCAAATTTAATACAGTGTTGCTTATTACAAGCATCAGTGGAAATGCTAACTTATTATTTGAAACAATAACAATGGGCAGATCCACTCGTCAAAAGTTGACAATCCTCTCTTCAACGATAGAATAATTACACAAATGCCCGACAGGGAATGGAAAGGATTGCAATTTGCAAAGTTCTTTAAATAGAAAAATTTAACTTCTACACTCGAGCTCTGTATTACAGTAGACATGTCAAAAATTTCGTCTGGATAAGTTTGACCGCATTCCTATTACATGCCATTTACAATTTTCAGAACGACCGATTTTTGTATGGCTAATAGTATTTGAATTTTTGGAGATAATAAATTCGGAGAAAATATACAATCCTACGATATGATGAGAATTCAAAATTTGATAACCACACATTTCATCTCAACATGTACGAGGNTAGTATTTGAATTTTTGGAGATAATAAATTCGGAGAAAATATACAATCCTACGATATGATGAGAATTCAAAATTTGATAACCACACATTTCATCTCAACATGTACGAGGTATCAGTATTTATACGGAAACTCTCGTCTAAGCCCAGACCAGAATACGGATAGGCTTATTTATTTGAAAGTTGAGGCTACTATACAATGAGACACTTTTGTAAATTTTCCACAAACAAAGAGCCAAGGGTGACTAAAGATAAATACTGTTATGCGTAATTTTCCATTATCATGTTGCCTTCTTTCTTTCCGTTTAAAAACTATTTTTGAACAGTAGAGGCATTATTATTGTAATTTCAAGCTTAAGAATTTGCACATATTAAGCTCAGACCGTAGAGACGTCACGCGTATTGTCCAAGTGAAACCAGCTTACTTGGCATGACAAATCCTCAAAGATAATAATTATTAATAACGGGTTTGAATAAAAATTATATTAATAGAAGGGCTGGAAATGGCTGTTTTTGCGTCACTTTACAAAGCTAAGTGAGAAATTCTCAAATGTTGACTTACCGCACGAGAAGAGGCTGAGCCGGAGTCTGAGGCATGAGAAGCCCTATCTTCATCCATATGATTATGGGTTCCACCATTCTCCATGGGTTCCATTCCATTATTAGCAGATCCAGGTCTAGGGACTGGAGTCTTCAAATAATGAACGTTCGGCATGTTGCCTGTGACTACTATATTCTTTGACTTGTAATACTGCTCCGCCTTCTCTTCCAAAACCAATAATTTTGTTTCATTCGGCAAAGCCTTGATCCTTTGAACCACTTGTTTCTATTATGAGAATTTATATAAAACAGAAAAAAGAAATGTTTAAAAGGCCTGATTAATCATTTTTATAATAAGTCTCTCCATTAAATTTTTATAAGAATCCTTTAATTAGAAAATAATTCCGGAAGAAAGACTTCAAATCACTTATGAAAACTTACATGATTTTCGTTGGAGATATTGGTTCCATTGACTTCAATAATTCTGTCTGATTTTTGGTAGGGTCATTCCGAATATAAAAAAAGGATAATATTAAATATTTAATTAGCTGGATCACGAAATGATGAAATATATAATTTATTGATGTCGGGCTAAAATAGGTACTTTCTTAACAATGATTTCATAAGGGCCTAACCTTAATTATGGATACATTGTAAAAAGTTAAAAATTATGCAAGAGTTATCCCATTTTGGAATATCGTAAGTATCATTAAGGGTATTTTGTCGCTGGAAATGAAGCATCTGGCATTGTAAAAAAGTAGGGAATGAAAGTGAAACCTATTTGACACAAAGTAGTGCTAATCCAATTAAACAAAGAGTTTTCCATCACCCGCATTCAAATATATCACACTTAAATTATCCAGCCTTATGTCATTTGTTCATCGTTCCATCAATTTTGCAATACCCACCTGATCGTGGATATTGTGCAATTTACTTTCGAACCATTTAGTGCACAAGTGCAGATATACTGATAGAAATTACCTTAAACGCTATATGAACAGAGCTATAGGAATCAGGGTTTTCCTCATTGCTTATTGCACTGCACACTGCACTAGCACTTCTTTGCCTTTTTATTCCTCCAACTCAAAACTAACAAACTAATGACTCGATGGAACACTCGGCTCAACTATTTTAAAAATTTTGTTAATGAATTGGACAATTCTGAAAAAGTTAAGCGGACAAATGGCACATTCGATTTCAATTCATCTCGTGGATCAATATTACTTTTATTTTCTATTTTTCTGTGTGAAGTTGTCATTCATGGTGAGAAGCTTTATGGATTCATTAGCTTTGCTCATCGCAATAACTCTCGCTTCGCAATGTATTCAAAACTTTCATGTTTGCCATTTTCTAATACTTATGGAATAAATCCGTAAAGATTGGAATAGAAATTTGAATGATAAATGGTACGAAATTTACCACATAGTGTAATTATAAATTCTTGACTCACCCGATGGTAAAAGACCTGCCAATTCTGCCGGGGAATCTTTGTCAACTTTTCCAATGTATTGCCCAGGCTTTGATTTTTCTCCGTGGAGATTGAAGCCATAACCATCAAAATCTGGCCACTTGACCAAATGACAGAGACGCGGTGCTGGAGCATCTTCCGGAAGTTTATCCATGGTTTTTACCTTAGTTGAACTAAGAAATTGAGATTCCTTTTACTTTTGTTTGAAACAAGTTTGAAACAATACACTCACAGATGAGACAACTTCACTACAAAACGATCACGTTCTTCTTCCTTGTGATTTTTCCCAACTAATTAAATTGATTGCGTAGTAACTTGGCATAAAACTATTGCTGTTGATTGGAGGAGCAGACACAGACAGAGAAGTTGTCTGAATGAAAAGTTGTAGGAGAATAAAATAGGTAAAAAGAGATGAGAGGATCCAACCAACAAGTAAAGTGAGCAGTTAGTGTTTTAGTACAAGTACAAGTACAGGACAGGAGTACTACCACTACATCGCATCGTTCATATCGTGGATACCACCTGTGGCATTACTTCCCAAGGATAATAAAACTCCCACTTCACTTGATCCTTCACCAGTTTTTTCCCCTGTTATGTGTTATAAATCCCCATTTACAAACCATCCACACTATTCATACTTCTTCCTCCGTTTTAGTTGGGCTTTGGAACATTGTGGTTACATTTTAAAAAGATAGGAAAGGACAGCACAGCAGTAGTAGAGGAGAATAGGTTCAAATCCCTTTTTACTTTTTTTACTCTCTTATAGGAATCATAATCATTCAAAACCTAAGCCTTACTTTGTTTTTCCCCTAAGATTATCCTTACGTTCGTTCCAGGGCACAACAAGCTTAAGCTAAAGCTAACCGCATGCACGCACGCTGTACTTATCAGAGTATTTCTTTCGTCAATTTTGTTAAAACATTTTGTCATGATGTAATGTTATTGAGACTTTGTTCTTCACACATTGTTCTCATGCTCTAGAACAAATAACTCCAGTAATACCTATCGCAGTCATGGCATGCGTCATGGAGCAGTAAACCAATAGGTCAAAGAAAACTTGGGAGAAACAAAATTTAAGTAGCAGCCTTTAAGTCATGTAAAACAGGAAGTACAATTCATGACTCATTGAGACATGGGACCGGAAGCAAGGGACCCGACGCATGAGGATGACATAATGTTCATGAATATTTATTGACATCAGATCATGCAATGCAAAAGGCAAAAATAAGCTGACACTGAATGTCCAACCAAGTAATTTTCATTTCCTTATACTCAAGGTGTGCATCTAAATTAAGACATTTTTACAATAACAACACGGCACAGCATAACTGTTTGATTTGACTTTAAACAAATTTTGTTCCAAAGCTTAATGACGAGGTCAAAGTCGTATTTTTCCAATATTGAATTTATGATTCGTAGAAGATACCATTATGAACAGTATTCCAATGATACTAAATAGCGTAGATAGATTTGTTTAGTCATTAAATCCGTTGCGTCTTATTATTTGTAGTAACTTGGCCCTGTTGTGTCTGAATTTGTAGAAAAGAATATCATAGTTAAGAACCCCTTACCAGTATCCGTATATTGTGGATGATGCCATGAGTGAAAATTGGACTCTGTCCTGTCCTCTATCCAGAATGCAGATGAAACCACTAGCTGAATGGTGGGAAAGAATTACAGGAATTCAAACCAAAATAAAAATGCGAACACATTTGATATCAACTTCCTTCCTGGGAAGAGTTAGTTAAAACTTGTCAAGTTTAAGTGTGGTTAGTTTTATTTTTGCTAAATCATAGTAAGCTCAACAATCAACACAACCAGTTACATATGATTGCGAAAAATACAATAACTGTCAGTTACAATGTGTGAATAACAAGTGTAAGCCGGTGTACAAGAAATTAACATTGACATTGACATTGCTCATTTCAATCACTTCTTAAGCTGCTTCTAAACCTGATAGTGCTGACTGCTGAATATTCTTACTGGAATTAAATGGTAAGTCGATTATAAAGTTATTTTTTGTTCTGACACAGTTTCCGATTGCATTCAAAAATATTGCATTATTAACGGATCATATTCAAGATAGGTTCCTAATATCACTAGTAGTAGTATATAATCGTCTTGTAACTTGGTGTATTTTATTTTTATAAAATATTCACACACTTTGGTGTATATTGATGCTTTACTATACAAAGTTCATTGAAGCCTGATCCATGTGGACACTCGTGGACAAATATTCCATCTTTTAGACATATTAGCGATATTCGAATTCGAAACATGAGTCTCATGTATATTTTCTACAAATTATGATCCAGGATTTACACATTTTATTTGTGCATATGGACTTCACTGCCATGTCTAAAAAGGGATTATAATAATTATAGGCTTCCAGGTAGCATTGCGACGAAACGTAAAGAGATTAAAGCAAACTAAATTATTACATGTATTCATGCGGTACATTGTAGCTGGCTTTGACTATGATAAATAATTTTTTGTCCTAACAAAGGACGATATTTGTCCTGATCAGGTTTCACTACGATAAGTGTAGATATTAAAAGGGAATTAGGGATCGGACTTCTAGGAATGACGGAAGTTCAATGATTTCGATTTGCAATTTGTTATCATTTTCTTGGTGGTATGTGCCGATGCCGATGTGGTGGGAGAAATTGGTCTTGATTACAGGATGAGTTCTTGTACTGATTTTCGGCTTTTTTCAATTTTTCCATATTTTGTAAAAGAACGGAATTGCTTGGATCTTGAACCCAGTGCTTTGTGGTAATGCTTCCAAGCATCTTTGAATTTTCCCTATTAAGATAACATCGATTAAATTGAATCTGATATGTAAATGAAGAAGGTTATATATTTATTTTATGGTTACCTGTACGTGATAAATAGCACCAAGGTTCAGGTGTACGTGAGTAACGATGTTTGAAGATGCAGAGTACTTTTGTTGAGTACAACAGTCGTTGGATTTCGTGAGCATTTCTACTGCTATCTTGTAGCTCTGAAAAATGCAATAAATTTTTAGCATTCAATGATTTTAATCAAATTTTCGACCAAAACTTTGTACCTAATTCTCCGTTTCGTATCTGCCTAGAGTTAATGCATTGTCGAAATATTGTTCCATGAGGTTATTTTTTACTCGTTGTAATTTATCAGGAATTTCTAATTCGGTACTGCTGACGCTGACCAGAAGAGCAAGAAATGTATTTTGTAGCAAATCTTATATAATAAAATTTAGGCTCTGTTAGTGTGTCTGGATGTCCCAGCTTTTCATCCGAGATTACTGGACCGATTTTAATGAATGGTAGCTTAAAATTTTCACAATATTCGGGGGATGCTCGATATTTAACATGGTGGACCGATTTGACGTACCCGAGGC
This sequence comes from Thalassaphorura encarpata, assembly GCA_009869925.1. Classification (NCBI taxonomy): domain Eukaryota; kingdom Metazoa; phylum Arthropoda; class Collembola; order Poduromorpha; family Onychiuridae; genus Thalassaphorura; species Thalassaphorura encarpata. The sequence continues at coordinate 32,225 of WJEZ01000310.1, forward strand.
GGGTAAATTCGGTTTATTATATAGAGAATTTGGAAAAATGTGCTGATTTGGAAGCTTTCATGTCAAATGATGGCAAGAGTACACTAAAACTACATTAAGACATTTTAGACTGGGGTAGTATATCCATACCGGGTAAATTCAGTTTCTAACAGATATCTTTTGATCGAATGGATAGGTTTATATACTTTAAACACTGATGGTGTTAGAAATTACTTGGATACTGTACAATGGGTCTTATCGGAGGTTGACCCTTGACCTCTACCCAAAGTGGGTAAATTTGGTCCCATGTTCATTTATAATAGTCAGAAAGTACAGAATGCCTTTTTAGCCTAGTATCTGATATTTTCAAATTTGAGAAGCACATTCATATTGACCTTTAATAAAGGTCACTGGATGTATGGTTGTAAATCTGCAACTCGAGCTCTTGCAACG
>WJEZ01000311.1:0-32605 GCA_009869925.1 Thalassaphorura encarpata
AAGGAAATTCTGTAGCACAGGCAGTCAGAGTCCACAAGGGAACTCGGAACCAAGATCAATATGACAGTTGTCCAAATGTTTACGACTTTTTTTACGACTAAATACAGTGAAATTTAAATGTACGAAATGTTATTCATAATTTCTACAGTTTACCCCTTCAGACATAACCCAGTATTTTCAAAATGTCTATCAAAGCTCAAGCTACAATTAAAACTGGACTAAAGTCTACATACATATTTTTTTACACAGTCAACCTATTATGTGTCTGTGTATTATGTAGCGAAATCAGAAGAGATTAATAACACACAGAGAAAAAAAACGTGAAAAGCGGGTCCAATGAGAAAAAGCTTAAGAAACGAGAGTGAAAGGGAGCAATGTATAAATAAGCATTAAGCATATGAGTGCATTGAAAATGAATTAATCCAATTATAAGGGTTGCATTCCAAACCAAGGTTTGTCGGTCGGGACTGGACTTATCCCAATTTCCAGGAATTTTACTACGATTACTACTAATTTCATGAATGGGGATTAAAACGGTAAAAGTTGTGACCTAGTTACCATTTCCGGGATCAGTAGTAAATTCCTTACCATTCAGAACCATCGGTCATACCAATCGCCTATCCAAGCCATGCTATGCCATTGCCATCAAATCTCTTGCTATATCTCCACAACCTTTGGTCCGATTTTGGAAATTTAAACATTCACGGAATCAGAAAAAATAGGCGGACATTAGTAGAGTGTATCGGGTCAGGAATTGTATCAAATTAATCGTTAATTAATTAATGTAAAACAACATCCTTAGTTGGAATATTTGGCCAATTAATATAGCAAATATTTCATAAAATTAAACATTTTAATCTGTCTATTAATAAAACAACCGTGACTATCGAATACACCCGTCCGGCGTGAAGGTCAAGGTAACCTAAACGGATACTTTTTGACATATAAATTTGGCCGAAATCGGCACACTTTTTATGAATTCCTTATAGTCAAAAACCGAAATTACCCACCCCGAGTTGGGTAAATCTAAAATTTCTAATAATAATAAACTTATCAGGAACGATAGAACAGATATAACATACACGAATGTTTTATTTAATGCTGAGAAAGTTTTTTCAGTTACATTTGAGCATTATTGGCATTTTCACAACTTGTATTGACAATTTATCATGTGATTGACGTATTTCATAGTTTTTTTCTTCATAGAATCAGTTCGCGTTTGGTTGGTTTAACGCTTTCCTGGAATGAACCCGGCCTGAGCCTTCTCGTTATCTGGAGTCAGAGCCCATGGACGATATTGCATCGGAATGCGTAATTGATTCGCATATTGACGGTAGGGATTCGATAGGATCATGGCCAAAAACCATCTTTTTCCCAGGGAACACCTGTGAAAAATCAAATTGAGATGTAAAATTGAAGAAAAAAAAATTAGTACGTAGGACAGGTGTGAGATTAGTTATTCGTAACATTATTTCTTCCAAACCTAAAAAACTTTTATAATAAGACTATAAAAATATTAGCTTTGTTCAAATGTTAGTTTGGAGGAGGGGAAGAGGTAAGAAATAAGGATTTCAACTCACGTCTTCCTCTAGACCATTCATGAAGAATAGAGTTTTCCAAGATGTGAACATAGCGTGCTGAGCTATGTCATGTTCAAAGACGCGCTCTCCCTTGTAAGCATTGAAGAATTCTTTCCAGACCAAGTCAGATGAGCAAATCTAGTGGTGAGAGGAGAGAGAAAAAAAAAGATTCAATCTTGGTAAATTATCATTCTAGATTGGACGGGTGGAGTGAGGAAAGTGTAAAAAAATTCTATGTGTTCTCCGGAGAAGAAAGCTAAAGAAAGAAAGATGAATGGAACATTTCATCCCGATTTGATTCCTTCCACTAGATTTACGGTTTTATCCATTACAAATATTGAGTGTTCTGGGTAAGAGCGAAAAGTAAGTTTTTCGACTAGATATAGAATGGGATTGAGTTCAAACAACCAGCCTTGCGAATAATTTCACTAATTGCTCACAACGTCACAAGGGCGGCTCTTACATTAAAATGAATCATGGGTATAGAAATAATGGCTGAAAGAACTTTAAATGATTAGCACTTCCCCCAGAAAACTTCCAATTCTGGTTACTGAACAAAAGTTTTGGGTCAAGTGTAAGACAAATAATATAAATATAAAAAGTTACCTTTTTAAATTTGCGACTAAACAACCAGCCTTGCGAATAATTTCACTAATTGCTCACAACGTCACAAGGGCGGCTCTTACATTAAAATGAATCATGGGTATGAGTATAGAAATAATGGCTGAAAGAACTTTAAATGATTAGCACTTCCCCAGAAAACTTACAATTCTGGTTACTGAACAAAAGTTTTGGGTCAAATGTAAGACAAATAATATAAATATAAAAAGTTACCTTTTTAAATTTGCGACTCACAGCGCTCAAATTGTTCAATTGTTTGATCCCGACGAAAACAACAATTTTGGCCAATAGATCATCGGGCAAATGGTTGATCCAGTCCACCTTTCCAATTGATAAATTGTTGATGTAATCCACCGTGTTCATTCCAAAGACGTCTTTCACGGCATCCACAACCTCTTGGTTGGAACTCCAAATGTCCAGGGGCACCGAAAGCTGGTTTGGTGTCCTTTTGATGCGGTGGCCGATTGACCATTGTGTCAGTTGGACCTGGAAATTTTGAAGTTATGCTTTAATCAAATATGATAGTCGGAATTATTTACCATTCGCCGCTATCGAGGTCTGTTACCATGGGCTCTTCACAGGAGTCGTTACCATGGGTTGCTACCATAAGTTGTTTCCAAGGGTTGTTAACATGGGCTGTCACCTTAAGCTGTTACCAAGGGTCGCTACCATAAGCTGTTACCATAGACTGTTACCTTGGACTGTTACCATGACTACCGTGGGATACTATAATTGGCTCATAACGTCCGCTTGTTCCGTAGTTACTACCGCTTGTCGGAGCTTTTTCTGCCTTACTATGAATAACCTCCATTGCACGATTGACTGATCGACTCCACTCAGGTCAATCAGCATATTCCGAACTGTATGTTACGTACGCTTAGCATAAACTCCTTACGGGTTGAAGTACTTGTAAAAATTTTCCCATTAATGCAATGATCATACCTTGACCCACCCGCCCTATTACTTTATACTATTAACCAAACTAAATACTCTGCAAAATCTTGTTTTCTTTTATTCGCTAATGAAAATAAAATGTAAAATACTTACAACTTTTGATGTTACCAAAAGCCGATAGTAGTCCCTGCGGGGTGGAGGAGACAACGCAGTCTCATCGAAGTAGATCTTCTCCACCACATACTCCTTTTCTTCCTCCAAATCCTCCACCAGTTCGACTCCATCATCATCCTCCTCCAGTACGCGTCCTTCCTCATCCATGGGATATTTGCGCATATTGCTGCTATCCAAGTCAGAAAACCACATTTTCAAAAATATTGGTAAAACCAACTTATTTTCAGAAAACGAGATGTTACGTGTTAGCACTTGAGAGTCAAAATGTAGAATGATGCAATCCGTCTTCCTTCGTCTTCCTCTGCTGGCCTCATCGGATTGGGCCTAATTTGGCGGGAATTGTTGAATTTCAACTCAAATTCCTCCAACCAATTTCCACCCTTGCCATGGTTCAAAAAATTCATCAAGGTTAAATCTTAATTCAATTTCCCCATTTTAAATAGTATTTTGCCAGATTAAATTTTAAGAAATGGAAATGAATATCATTTTTTGAATACTCAAAAGTTTTTCAAGCAAAAAGCATTTATCTTATATATTGTACTTTGCTAACTTGATGTTTTACTTTACGATTGAATTGAAATGATGAGAGCGTGTGAACCCTTAGGTTTTAATGTGAGATAACTGAACTAGGTAGCTAGGTGGCCATAAAGTTGAGAAAATGGATGTCGTGTTATTATTGCTTTTGGACTTTTAGCACTTTTTGGCTTTGCTTTTGCTATTGTTTACGAGTCAACCGTCTGCCACCTCGTGTCCTTTCATTTTATGGATTACAATTATATCTGGTTTCCAATTTTCACCTCAGTTCCATAACTGTCAAGTCCTCTTGCGTCGTTTCTCATATTATCGCCTCCCGTACACAAACTTTAATGACTTATTTTTAGTGTCACTAAAATCGCCTTTAAATGAAAGACTAACCAACCGACACAAGATGCGACGATATTTGGCAAAATTGCTCGTGTCTGACGAGACAACAAAATTTAAGTACCCTCCCTTCCTTCACGTACGTACGTAAAACTCGTAAGGGACTATAAATGGTCAACAAGCGGAAATATTTTATTGGGTAATTTCGCTCAGAAATGCATTATCCTTGCCCCAAATGGGAATACATACATACAAATGACATGACTGTGTGAAATCCACACACCAAGCTAATAAAATCTGACCTGGGGATCCAGTCGAGCGGAAATGAGGAAAAGGCTTCCTCCAGTCTGTGACTCAGGCTGGCTTCAGCCTTAGCCTTTAAATGAGGAGAAAAGGTAAGAGCTATTAAACATGCAAGACGCTCCTCCATTCCATTTTATACGCTGGAGCTAGCTGATGGAAAGTATTTTAATTTATTTGTTTTGAAGAAATTTGGAAAACTTCCTTCCATCCGTCCATTGTCATCGGAAGTATCTCCTAGTAACTCAACTACTTACTAGAACCTGGGTTGACTACCCTAGGACTGATATAATTCAAAAAGTTTTTGAGGGCAAAAGGGGTGAAGTAAATGTAAGGAGTGTTAGTGTTTGTCCTAGCTGCAGCTGAAGGTTTCTCAAGATTTCCAGGGAAAAGAATTTTAGGATCCACCGTTACTTCCATCCGTCCGTCGTCATTCGATCCATTATTTATTACGGTCGGAAAGGTTCCAACAACTTTTGTAAAATACTTTTAAACTTTCTCTTTCTTTTCTTGTTCTTTAAACCAAGGAAAGGTCTATTAATGGGTTCGATGAATGAATCACCACTATTCACATTGCCTGAGGGTGGAAAATGTGTCACTTTGAAAATCTTATGATGGTGACTTGGTTCTTGGTTTTCAGCTAAAGGAGGACGATGATGGTGGTAAGGATTTAGACCTGGCCTTGGAGACACAGTCGTCGTCGTCGTAGTTGTAACTCCTTGCATTCTAGAAATGATGTCATCAATGAGCTGATCTCGGATCTGTTCCCCCATTAAATTTCCTTTGTCACCATTACTACTCGTGTTCCCGTGTATTCCCATTGGTTTTCCATTTATGAAGAAACCCGAGTTTGGATTAATCGCCGCATTATTCCCTAGGGTCTCTGGTCTCTCCATGCTTTCACTTCCTTCAAACTTTCCTCCAGTCATAGTAGTAATACTACCTTGTGGAGATCCTGGATGCTCTGAACCGGAATTTTGATAATTTTGTTTAACGCTAGAAGAGTGACTGTGGGGTCTAGGGTATTTCTCGGAATTGTAACCAGATATTCCATCTGGATTACTATCCACATTTTGATTAACGACTGGATGTTCATTATAATTATTTACTTCACTGGAATCATCAGCAGAGTATAAACGAAATGCATTCCCGGAATTTTGAAACTGGTTCTTCCTATTTTTGTTATGGTTAGTATTTTTTCTGATTGGCTCTTGCTGTTCCATATTGTTTTTATCAAAATCTTCACCGGATTGCTCTGAGCTGTCAAATATTGGTCGATCTGTATTTTCAATATTATTATTTCTGTCACGATCAAAATCCCTTGAAGGAAATTCATCCTCCGAATCGTAATTATTTGGCAGTGAATGTTCATGATTTTCTTGAGCAGAATGTGCAACGTCTTTTCGGACGTGATGTTTCGGAAATTTGACTTGAAAATCATTAGGTGCATGTTCAAAATTATTTTTCACCTTGTAATTTCCAGACTCTGGGAACCAAATTTGATTTTTGGAATTTGAAAAATCCTTACTACCTCTCAGCCTGAATTTGCGATTGCCAACTCGAAAATTTTGATAGCGTGGAGGCAATGATGGCCAATTTTCTATGAATGGAGGAGCTTGCATGTAAGGAGCATAGCTGACATGATCATTTTTATCATAATCTTCGTTGTTCTGCTCATTCGAGTCACAATCGTACATTGGTTCGGTGTTCCATCCGAATTCATCAGTCGGTGAAGGCTTAAACTCTTCAAGAAGCTTGATTATGATTTTTAAACTTTTCTCGCCCATGACCATGATTTCTGAAATCCTTCAAGGACGTCTCAACAGGATTTCTGACAGTGTAGGTTGAGTCAATAAATTCCTTTCCATCTTGACTGTATAATAAAATGTAAACAAAAGTAAAAAAACGAAGCCTATCGTTTTAAAGTGAGAAAAATATGTGTGTTGTAGTTGAGGAAAGAAAATCCAGTGAGGTGCGAAAGTGTTGGGATCTACCCAATAAAGAAATTCAATTTTGAATTGAATCTGAGGATGAATTTCATCTTTTGTCAGATCATTTGAGTTTTGGAAAGGTTGGCTGTTGGATGGAGGGATCAATAAGGAGGACCTCATACATATGTAAGAGTTTGAGTGGTGGTGGAGAAAGGAGGAAGAAAGGAGCGACGATAAGACTCCAAGACTGACTCCAGAAGAAGAAAAGGAAAATTCGCTTGCTGCTGGAGCCAGCCAGAGTCTGGATTTCAGCTCACCTATAGAGTTTAATGCGTCTTTCCTGGCTCCTGATTCCTTCTGGAGGATGTCGGTCGTTGCTCAAGATGAATCCATCTGGAATCGAGATTCCCCGTGAGTCCAAATTATTGAACATGAGACGAGACCAGTCAAAAGCTCCACTAGGAACTTTTCCACCCAATAATGGACTCTATTTGCAACGAATTATTAAATTAATAAAAATAAATTCTGCTCCACTAACGATCTGATGTGGCGGACTAGAAAAATTGAACAAATGGCTAAGATGTCTGGGGAAATAACAAGTTTGTTGGACTTTTTTCAAGGAAATTGCCATCGCCGATGTTAGTATTTGAATTAAGGGAAGCCCCGTGCATGTCCTGGTAAATTTCTTGTGAACAATAAAAGGTCTCATGATTCTGAGATAGAATTGAAAGAATCCTGATATTTGTTAGTCATTTCTTATGCTAATCTCAACAGTTGTCGAGAACTCTTCAGTGTTGACATTAATCAATTTTTAGCCCTTTTATTTATATTAAATTTTAATATGTAGAATACCTTATACTACTAATAGAATCGAAATCCAATCCACCGAACGAAACTTACCACATCCTCCCGGTAAACTTGACGTCTCCTTTTCCCAGCCTCTTCTCCTCCTCCTCCCTCCTGTCAAATTATACTCAACTAAGTGCCGTTGACCCAATTTATGAACCCTCATTCTACCCGGGAGGGAAAAACTGACATAACCCTTCCTTCCCGATTACATTCCCAATTGCACATAACCTGCTTTAGTTTTTATCTCGCAATTCGGCTCAAAAACACCGTTTACAGGGCAAGTATTTTGAAATGGATTTATATAAAGCAATATTCAATATTAGTCCTAAAGGAACCTTTATTTTTTGCAAAATATGCATGGAAGGTTTGGTACTAATTTTTCAAACCGTTTGGGAGATAATTTTTGTTTTATCAAATCGTTATACGAATATATGTTCAAATTTGCGAAACTTCTTAAAAATTTCCTCGTACATACCATTGAATGTGATCCGTGTGAAATAGTGAGGATAGTCCACAATACGAATAGATAAAATTCTTTTGAATGAAACACTAGTGCCATGTTAACACCGATGAATTTAATTGGCAGTCAAGGGCAGAGGTTATGAGTTCAAGTCAGCAGCACAGCAGCCATCCATAAGAACGACCTAGTCACTTGGTATCTATTTAGCGACTGCAATTTGTTTGCTGCTCGCTCAAAGTGTATCATCCAACCAAGGAGTTGGACACCTTGCAATTAAGTCTCAGCCAAGTGGAAAATTACGTTGAAACACATCTCGATAGACATTGGACTTGAAATCTAACATAAAATGAATAATTCATTGTCCCATATGAAACAAAAACATGAATGAAGAGAATCCGGTGTTGAATGTAGGCACGCGTCTATTTGAAGAACGCCCAATCCTATCACCCGTGTCCAACTTCCTCTGAATTCTTTTCCTTGATTTGCCTATCGCTCGTATGTATTGTGTATTCCAATATAAAAATTAAGCATGACGAGGTAATGAAGGTGAACGATGCGTGGATGACAATGAATCGTGCGTTCCGATTTGAATGGTTCAATACGTCACGTCGTATTAAATTAAATGAAGAAAGTTGATTCAAGTAAATAATGCTAAAAAAAGTAGAACAGAAACAGAAGGATTTGAGTTTTGCATTTTAGCAGTAGTAAGTGTACACCTTTATTTTTTTTCTTTCCTTTTGTTTCTTACATAAAATTTTCATCGCGATCATACATTTATTTTCATTCATTTCATGTACGCGTACAGAACGTAGCTCCGCTCTATTGGTTTAAACGTAATAACAATATTTTTTTCACACAAACACAATACAATTTTATTTAGTGAAAATCCTTAAACTACACACTCGTTTCCACCTAGTCTTTGGAAATTATTTCACATTCAAGCCTGAGTCCATCTCCATCTCTTCAGTAACAATACCAAGTTATTTTTTAACACTTAAACTCGAATGAGAGAAACTTTGGGAAAAAATAAAATCAACAATTTGAATTTTATTCATTTTTGTATCCTTGAACCATGGGAAAAGATTTTGGCTTAAAATTAAAATGAACCTTTGGACAAAATTATAACCATCAACATAAATTCTAGTTCCGTTTCTCCCATTCAAGTTTTGATAGAAATGCGTTTCCGCATTTCCCAGGTGTTGTTACTTTACATGCGTGTAGTTTTGTAAATTGTATTGTACAGTCTATGTACGTACGTATTTTATCTTAGTAGGTTCTTTAGCAGTAGCATTTAGTAGTAAGGTAGTAATAACTTTGCATATGGTGCTTTTTTACTTCAAAGCAGTACTTAAACCTTTCTTCCCCTCTAATAAATTCATCATCATAATTCACGAATTTTCTCACGCTAAGTAATTAGTTATTTCGGCCGTAACGCGACGCATGCATCTCCCGTCCTATCCCATCCCATCTCATCTCATTGCTCGCTCGCTCTTCATATTTGTTAAGCAATTTTTGTTTTATTATTTTCATTTTCTAAGCAGCTATCCACTGCCGACGTTTACTTAGGGTTTCTTCTTTTTTACATTACACTTTAGGTTAGACCTAGATGACGTTCCTTACTCAGAATACTTTCTCATTGAGTTCCGTCCAAGTATTTTAACTTTTTTTTATACTTTACTTTGTCTCATGAGCCCCACTAATTTTTTTTATTTGACTTACATAATTAAATGGCTTCTTATTTGTTTTGTTTTTAAATTCACTTCAGTCTTGGCGCCTGAAAATATCGCTCATTAATTTAATTTAATTTAAATTCTAATCAAATCCCTTCTTCACTCGCTCGCTGTCGCTAAAATCTACATTTAGACCGCCTGTAGTAGAAACAAACTTCATTCCACAGAATACAATACAATAATTAATTGGTGTAGTTTTTTTGTCTACACCTTCGTACGTACGTATATATTTAACACATCAAGAATCCCACGATTGTACAGACAGCACGAGTAAGTTTCATAGAAAAATGCTAAATGACCCTCCTTTTTTGCCCACTGCACCATTTGGTTAGTTACTAAATTAATTTCCTAATTAGACAATTAATTACATAATAATTCAGATTCTCACTTTTTGGTAATAATCATTCCACTTTAGCGTTTTGCGTGATTTTCATCTGTTTCTCTTAAATTGATAAATAATTAACACACTGCGTAGCTGTTCACACACTCTGAGAGTTTTTAAAAAGTTTTTTGTTCATTACGAAAATCACGGAAGCGGGTGATGTGGTCATTTATTATATTCTGATTGAGTCGATTTTTTCCTTGCAGAGCACACGTTGTGATTGAATATTAGGATTTATATTTTACACATGGTTGATGCATTCATGCACGTAAATGGTCAGCAGTTGTAATTTTAAATTATTAAAATTAATTAATATGTATATATGAATAAAAAGAGAAAAGACACAATAATTTAATTAATTCAACGACGATACACGATTTTGCATAGCACAGTACATTATTAAATATTTTCTTAAGCAGGAAATTTATGAGCAAAAATGTTTTTTGTGGGTTTTATGAGTAAAATTTGCATAGTGCTATTCGATTATTAATGAGTTGATACGACAGTCGTGAAAATCTCAAGTTTTTTCGCATTATACCTTTGAATTGATAAGATTGGTGTGTTTACCAGATTTGTGGTTACGTACGTTATTTAAGGGCTAGTGCTTCTACTGCGTGCCAAATTAGTACTCACCAAGAAAATGGAATCGTGAATTACTTAATTAAATTTTAAAAATATTCTTCTTTAAATAAATAAACCCATTCGGAAATTTTATTCCGTGTTGATTTTTAATTTTGTTTGAAATATTGTCACTTAATCTAACTGCCGCCATTTAACAACGGCTCTTTGTGTATTTTGCATAGCACCTTTTGCATGAAATGAGTATATTTGAGGTAAACATTTAAAGTAGCAATTAACTTAGCTTTCCATCTACCCCAACGTGTGTAATTTTAATAAAAATCCACGTATACGTAAGAACTCAACAAAAAAATTTATAATTAAAAGCATCCATTGTACTGCACCTTTGATTTAGTTGAACTGGGAATGAATAACCCTTGCTCCTCAACTTGTTTTTTTAGCCATGAGGTTAGAATTGGAAATGGCGGAGTTGAAAATTGAAAGATGAAAATTGAAAGGAACATGAGTTTCATAGCCTCAGCTGATTGTAAAGGAAGAATAGCACCAAAAATGGACAAAAGGAGAAATAGAAGGTGGGATGAGTTAAAACTTGGGATTTTCTCCTTTCCTCCTTTTTTTTACTTAATAATGACTTTGGCCTTACTTTCTTCATCTACCCCATACGTGTGGTCATGAATGTTTCATGCGGGATGAGACTCAGCTCTGGGCTCAACCCTTCCATTGCTTTGAGTGTGAAATCGGAGGATGATGAGAGAAAGGCAAAACTTTGTTCAATCCCTTGCTGCATTGTCCCACACCTTATTACACAGCCATTGCCATTGTTCTCAAGTGGAGAAGAGTCCCATTCATCAATCCGTCATGTAATCCATATGTGAAGATCATATATCAACCTAGCACAACCACCTTACACGCACACACTTCATGGATCTTCTCAAGTTTCCTTTTTCTTGAGACTTGGACCATACGTACGTACGTAGAACCTCCTGTGCTCATTTCCCCAAAGCACAAAAGCTCCACAGCAGCTGTCTTGTCTTCATCTCAGCGACTTTCAAGAGAAAGTCACTTTTGCATATTGGGTTCTCTTGTTCTTATTGACTGTGCTGCTGAGTAGGACTAGGCCTAGGCATAGGATTGGATCCAGATTGGTAAAAGCTAGAAAGGGATGAATAATATTGGCACGACTCGAGCAATCTGTGTCCACATCCATCCGTCATTTTCTTCTGTCAACCAGGGAAGGCTATAGGCAAGTAGTGTTGTGTTGTGTGTATGAGATGATGAGAAATACATAAAATACAACTTGGTTGCTTTGTGAAAGTGAAATCCAATGACAGGAAACTAGCTGGGGTAGGTAAGTACGAAGATAAGTATTGCTCTTGAGTATTACAAATATGATTACATCTCGTCACGTAGTTCCTTGGTTGGTTTGGTGGTGTAAATAAAAAGTTTCCAGATGAAACTACAAAAACTTTCTCCACAACATCATGGCTGGCACTGGGAAACAAAGGGCCAAAAATAATGTAGTAATGTAATGTGCTGGTAGATAATTCATTTTTTTTCTCTTCTGCTCAAAAAAATTCTTCTGATGCTTCCGTCAGCAAGACAAAAAACAATGGGAGAAATTTAACACACACATTATTCCCTCGCCGGGTTGAGGCGAAGAACTCGAATTATAATTAGTAGTTGTAGTCATCGTTCGTACGTACATAAATGTAATAGTAGTTGTGTCCTCGTTCATTGTCTTTTTTCCCCCAATTGTTAATTTCTTTGGCTGTGTATGGGACACTGGAGTTTAGTGTATATAAACATTCTCCGCTCCTAGTTTCATCTAATACACTCTGATCCTTCCATCCTTGTTTCTGTTGTTTTGGAGTTTGTCTGTTTTAAAAAAAACTACTAGTCTGTCTTTTCTAAAGGAATTAAATCACTTTCCACTATGTCCGAAATATGCATGTAGATAATCCAGTACATGAGGTTGAAGCAAATGAAACAGACGGGAAACACGACGCGTGAGTACCTAAAGGGGATACAAAATAATTTAATATATAGCTACGGTCATTAGACATAGGGAACAGGTATTAGATTTATAATTATAGGAAGAGATTCGATTGGAAAGTTTCCAGGTCAGGTTCCATTATTTAACTTTATTTCCAAAGGGTGATCATGATGAGATGGATAGAGTTTCACCCCAAAACTTTCCATAAAGTTTCAAAATTGTTATGCAAGAGTTTGGACGAAGGGATTTGGCAGGCATGGCGTTAGGATTTTGTAATGTTGAGGCAAAGTCTTTGAATTGTAATTTTGCATAGAGGATTAGAAGATGAGAGGAATGAGTGAGTGGATTTTGGAATCCCTGCTAAGATTAATTTTGATAAATACATACGACTCCCGGATGACGGGACGGGTGAGGATGAAAAGTCATTTGGGAGAAACACTAGTTCTGATTGAAAGTTTCATTTTGGAAAAGGTCATAGTGCTACGCTATGCTACGCGTGTTGGTGGAAGGAAATACGCAGTTATTCAAGGGTGAAGAAGAAGAAGAAACTGAGAAACTCACTTGTCGACGTCGGAGGGTGTGATACCGTAGAGTTTGTTAATATCTTTGCCAGGTGGCAAAATGGAATGAGCAGGATTTTCTTCATCGGCTCCTCGAGCCCCATTCACAGTGTTCTCGAGGGTCCCAACGCCTTTGGAGTAGGATTTGGGGTCGTGAACCTTGAAACGAACCTCCTGTAAGTTTTTATAAGGGGAAACAAAAAATAAAAAAAATGTGGGACGGATTGAACGAATAATCTTTATTTACTTTAAGGGGTCAAATGAGAAATAATGATTGATTCACTTTCTCTTCACTCGTCCAAATAAACGTTGAAAGTGAAAGAAGAAGGACGAGGTTTTTTTATATGGGTTTGGATGCAAATGACTACGTGCATTCAAAAAGTAAAAAAAAACTACTCACGGTTTGTTTAGTATGGTGCTCCTCATGATGATCCATGGCTGCCCTTTTTTGCTCTGCCATTTTCTGAAGTGCCAGGAACCGATTCTTGCGCATTTGTATTCTCTTGGCCATATAACCAACAGCGGCATACTCTGTGGGGAAGAAAGGAAACAAAATAAATAAAAATATAGTTAGAGTCAGTCAGTCAGTCAAGAAAATGGTTTTTTCTCAGCAAAGTTTGTAGTTAAGGAGTAGGGAATAAGAAAAAAAGGAGAAAACTGGTTGGATTTCTGCGGTGGGGAAAAGACGGAGACTTTCGTCGCAATCCTTCACTGTCGACCACCGGAAATTCGCTCCAGGGGGAAATGTGAGAGTGCCTTGGCACTCCCACTTCACTTACCTAAGAGGGAGGCAAAGACCATAACGAAACAGGTACCCAGATACACGTCTATCGATTTCACGTAGGAAATCTTTGGGAGGGCTGCATTCGTTGAGGACATCAATGTTGTCATTGTCAACACCTACAGACATACGGAAAACAAAAAAAAATAGTCACTCTCAGCTTGATTAAACCGCAGGCTCCTGTACAAACAAATGTTCTAATGTTAGGGAAAAGACCTATCCCACCTACGTAGACACTCTCAATCCAATTCAGGACAGGGAAAAATCATTTGGAACATGAGAGATGAAAACCAAAACCAAACCCCAATGCAATGCAATGCAATGCTTGTCCAAATTGAGAAAGAGTGGAAGAAATGACCAAGAATAGAATACGTTGAGTGATTGCCCCTTTGAAAAAATCCACGTTCCTTTCATCATTCGGACTTAATTTTGACAGAGATTGAGTGATAAAATTAATCTTAATGAACATTCATCCGCTTAGGATTTTTACTTGAATAGCTATATTAGACCTCAGGCTGAGACCTGAGCTTTTGTTAGAATTCTGTATTATTAGATCCCATTGGCCAAAAGTGTGTAATAGATTTTTTTAGATATTAAAATATTAAGATTGTCAAATAAATTGAATTGGGACTATGGGCCAATGACTCTCCTAGATTTGGCTAGATTTTCCTTATTCTTCCCTCAAAGGAATTGAATAAATTGAGCTGAATAAAATAAATCAAAGCCTGTAAGAAGAATAAAATGTCTTTGGGCAATATCCTTAAGGGATTGGAGAGAAAGTAAAGCCAGGGGTGGGAGGGGTAGGTAAAATGAGTTGGGTCACTTACCGTTGTCACTCCGAGAGCAACTCTTGCAGGCGTAGCATTTCGATTGAGCCAGAACGAGACCCAGGAGATGATGACAATGAGTCCAGAGGGAATGTAGATTTGAATCAGGTAGTAGCCCATGGAACGTACGAACTGAATATGACAGACCAGGCGAGAGTAATTTCCTACATCCCCATCGTCAGCAAACACACATCATTTTATATTGCCCAAATAATAGTAATCGTAGTTAGCACAGTAGTAGTAGTAACACA
Organism: Thalassaphorura encarpata; assembly: GCA_009869925.1. Lineage (NCBI taxonomy): Eukaryota > Metazoa > Arthropoda > Collembola > Poduromorpha > Onychiuridae > Thalassaphorura > Thalassaphorura encarpata. The sequence goes on from WJEZ01000311.1 coordinate 14,774, forward strand.
GGGTTAGACACACAAAGATGAGGCACGATCAGAATAACTCCAAATCAACACTCACAAGGAGGACACAGTTCGAATAATCATAAATTAATTTAATTTGTGTTCAGCAAAGCAAGTTGTCATCTTAGGTCAAGGGTCGTAAAAAGATAGTTGCTGATGCATAATTAACTATTTTTTGCATGACCAACGATGCTCAGGGTTGTTGAAGTAAATTTAATTTAGAAAAAGACACTGGAGGTCCACTCCTTGTGAGTTGATGAAGTGGCTAGGGAAAGTACACACACTGCACGGGGAGGTCATGTCTGATCTGGTCTGGTTTTGGACTGACTGCTGCAATGCTGGCTTGCATTTTAACCCTTTCCCTGACATCATTTCTAATCCTACACCAGAGTCCTACTTGGTCTTTTTGGAAACGACAATTTCAACTCAACTCTGCATTTCTCCTGTCACCCGACTTCAAAAGCACAGAAGGACACGACGGAGGACGGGATAGGGATGTGAGGTCTATGTACGTATACTTTCATCTCTTACGTGCGTGGAGAGAAACTTGGCATCAAATATGAAATACTTTTACCCACTCTTTCCTTATGAATAATTAAGGTCCTAGTCAAGCTCTGGGAATTTGAATAAAACCTTCCTTTTAGCCCACATGGACTTCAATCTAAAGTAGATCTTACTACGCGACCTACTCTACACAAATTCTGATCCATTTGATTGCACAATATTGAGAAAAGTCCACATTTTTTGCAAAAGTAGTTCAACTAAGTAGGAACATATCGATTTTTAAATATGAAAATTAATAAAAAAATCTCAAACTTGGCTTTGGTTTAGAAATGTTTTCTAATTGAAAATCTAGCCAAGTAGATAATTATTTTTACTTTGGAAAACTTGATAGCCAACTTGTGAAAGTTGCCATAAATATTAATTGGTTTGTTCTAGTCCTTCCTTTAGTTTGCATGGCCTGAAGGCTGTTGAAACCTTTTGTCTTACCTTTATAAATAATAAAGTTTGAGTTGATTTGAAAAGCTAAGGTAGTAGAGTAGTATGTATAATTCTTTGTTAGCCTTCTTCTAATAATGCTGTCACGTCCTTACATATTCAATCCAAGAACAAAGAATTTACACTAATTAGGCTCTGACAGAGTGGGTGGGGTTTGGAAGTAGTTTTAATACTTGGAAACATAGTTTTCCTCAAAACTAACTGTCACCATAGCCCACCGCATGAGACTCCATTTAGTTTTAGTAATTCCTTCTCTGGCTACCTTCCAAAAAACCTTGGGTCTGACAAGAAGTTGGAAAATTAAGTTCCTTGAAGCTTAAAACTTGCATTATTATCCTCAAAGAAAGGAAAGTGTGGTTGGGTCTGGTTTGACAGGTACAATTTTCCTTCTCTTCCACTTTCTCTCTCCGTGGTTTTGTACCTACTTTGTAAATTCTTCACCAACTTTATTCCGTTAAACTGGGATTGGGTTTCTGCCCTGGCTAGGGCTCTCAGCGTCTCACCACTATTGAGACGCCCATGGAGTCGAGTGACAGGGGATATAAAAAAGGTAATCCAACTTTTAGTGTAGAGAAAGTGACGAGCGTCGTCTTATTTTTTTTTGTTTCGTCCCCTAGTACACTTTGATCAGCGAGATTTGTTTTATGGCAGCCACGTTAGTGTTATTTTCACACGGAGGAAAGCGGCTTGACCGAATACTATAGTATTAGAGGGAGAAAGTCGTAAAAAATGAGTCTTGCTCTTAGCGTTAGTGCAGACGTATACTCATGGGAAGGAATGATTGGAAACTACGCAATGACTCTCGTAGTCTCTCACATATCCTTTTTGACATGGTTTTAGCCACTGCACTATTGTATATAATTTCTATGGGATTTAAGAAAGTCCTTCTGTGCATTCGAGTGAAAGTCATGGGTCCAATTTCATGAAGTTATAAAATGCTTAGGAATTTTTATAGTTTGACGTCCTTTCCAACGGGTAACGCTAAGCTAACTAAAGAATTATCAAAAATGTTTAGAAATTTTTGAATAAGGCAAGTGATTGGTGGTGTATTTTTGGTGGTCTGAGCAGCAGAGCAGCGGCAGCAGGGCAAGACAAATTAATGAAAAGCGTGTTGTGTGTGGTCGTTCGTGAAGTGAGGAATAAGGCACAAAATATTTTTTTAGTTAGTTAGTTGGTAGTAGAAGTAACCTGTGCTCAAGGAAATTTCATGGGCTATTTGTCTGTGCCCAAGAACTCTGAACTGTGGCAGAGACACGTCAGGGGAGATGCCGACGGAGTCAAATCCTTTATCCCAGCTGTACCGGATGTCACTCATTGTGTAGCCAACTATAAATCAAATCGTCACGGGGGGTTAGCCCCCCTTTTCAAATGAACACTAAAAACGGGTGGGGATTTAATCTCCCCAGTACAGTACAGCAGCCTATCCCTTTGTAAAACAAATAAAAAAATAAACTAAGAAATCCTGGTGGAGACAGACGTTCCTTTCCCTTGGATTTTGTTTTGAGCCAGGGAAAGTCAGAACGAATTGGTGTCCATTTTCATTCGCAGCATCATTACTCGTTCCTTGCATCTGTATTATTTGTACAATATTTTTTTCTCTGTCATAACAAAAGCTTTGGTGGATTACTAAGTGTTGTGGTGTGACTATTTTTATATTGCGACGAACAAATCATGCGACGAGTGATTTTGTTAAAATTAACTAATTAGTAAGTGAAGTAAAAAAAATTCAAAATTGGATTCACCTTGCACTGGATAGTGGTGATGGTGCGGTGAGTCATACACAAGCCATTTTGTGATTGACGTGTGCGTACGTAATTGACCCAGTAAAAGTGAAGGCAGATTTATGCAAGACATGACACAGCCAGCAAGTGGATGATTTATATTAATACAAACAATCAACAAACATGCAAACGTTCAGAACAAATACAAAGTGCGACGGACGAGCAAATGCATTCAAATATTAATAAAAAGTACTTTAGAGCAAGGACAGAAGCCTTAACAGCACTAGGGAACGTGAAATATATTCTAGAGCTAAATCCTATTGTATCAAATAGACATGGGATTCTTTATGTTCACCTTGTTCACTTTTTAATTAACTTCATTATTCAAATTGCGCTGGTTTGGTTTAGATGGATAGAAATAAAGAGTCAATATTTGCCCACCCATAATGGGAAATACTTATTTTATTTGGACATTTGAACAAGTCCAAAGTTCCAGATTCACGTAAAGTAGGTTGGACGGGAATTCTAAAGGCATGGAAAATATTTTCTCTCCTTTGGCGGTGATGGCAAATAGTGAATACGAGGACTTTGCTCATTTACTAATTAGAATTGGACCATTGCCATAACCTCTGACGTCATTTAGGGTTTCTCTTGTATACGCCAAGGCATAGGCAGACAGAAAAAATTACCTCGAATCTTAATTTCGTGTATTTGCCTAACCTAAAATGGTTTTGGTCAGAGAATATTAGAAACCCAGCTTTCTTTTTTGATCATCGAATTTTTTAGCGTTAAAACTCGTTGGGTCTTTAAAGAATTAATCAAAAGTTTTTCTAACTATTATTTTATCGTAAATTATTCTGTGTGTGTGAAATTTACACATATTCTTAATGAAGAATGACGTACCTACCTTGTATTTGTTTTTTTGCAAGAGTCAGCTTACAACAGCAATGCCAAATTTTGGGGAATCTTACCTCCTGCCTTGTGTGGTTCAAGTTCTTTTTCGTTAAAACTAAGAGGGATTGAGTTCAAGAATGAAGGAAATTGGAGAAGAAAGCAGAGAAAATAGAGAGAGAAGAGCAAAGAGGGTTAAAATAAAAAATACCTGTGGATAGAAGAACGTGTTTTTGACTCCTCCTATGTCCAAGAACGGTGAATTGAGGGAGTTGAATTTGTGCCATTCCAATGGAATTGGACCCATCTGCCCACATGTATTCTATGTCCCGCATTGTGTACCCGACTAATTCCGACACAACATAAATTATCCATAACCTCTCTTTTAGGTAAAGCACACGCGTAAAAAACACATACATTTTGTAATATTACAAATAAACACATGGTCAAAAATGCGACGGATATCAGAATTCATCATCAAAACCACAAAATAGAAGAAAAGTCACGGTTAGTTGTTCAAATAAACATACGTACGTACAAGTAGGTCCCAGCAAAACAAAATATTACAATGATAAAGCATTCTTAACAATTAATACCAAGCAAATGCATGCACCACAAGCTCAAGTTCAATCTAGATTCTACAGATGGAGTCTTCGGAGCTTTTACCCTGGAGGTACATTGGTTTAAAAAATTGATTTCTCTATCTCTATGGGTTTGAGACCGAAAAGGATTACTGGATTGACCGACCTCTTTGTTTTTCTACAATGTGTAATCCTGTTAGAAGCTGTGAGGGAGCTCAAACGAAAAATTAACTAAACAAAGCTTGTTAGGAGAAAAAGTTTATCCTGTGGGGTTCAAGTCCCTTAACGGGAGAAAGTCCCGTCCGTAGAGAAACATAGACTCAAAAGCCCGGAACCAACCGCAACATTAGAAAAACTTTTATGTCATAAATCAAATCAATAGACTCTGCTTCCTCCCGCCCTTATGGAAGAGTTCCCAGCCTGAGCCTCAAACTTCAACCTCGACTCTTCTCTAGCTTTTCCATCTGTACATTCTATTACATGGGCCAAAGGGTTGAGTGAAGAGAGTGACAAATTAAGTAAAAGCTAGGAGGGGAAAGGAAATGAGAGACAACCGAGTGGAAGGAAAAGGTGTCTCTCCAAAACTTAAAACTCTTTAATTTGACAAAAAGTTTTGACTTTTCTCAATCAAATTTGACTCTCAACTTCTTTTCTCGACTCAGATTCAGGTTGTGGCGGCACGACTTTTAACATTTAATGAAAGCCAAATGATGAGAGAGCGAAGGAAATCTCCATCTGCTTCACCATCTCAACTCTATGAATAAACCGTAGGAGAGCCAAGAACCAAGTCAAGATACGAGTTTTTCTTGAGAATAGGATAAACGAATAGAAAACTCTGACTGCATCCGTCCCGTCCGTTCAGCCGTATACAGATTTATACATCCTCAACTCTCTCTTTAAGTTTTGTCATCTATCTACCCATCCGTCTAGTATCCATGCATGTACGTACGTACTATTTCGAAGAAATCTTGTCAAGCCGCCCAACCCAGACTACGTACGTACGTATATTTAATTTTAGGCAACACTGTACAGAGAAAGATTAATTAATGAATAAGGAAAGTGTCACGTTCGAATGTCTCAGCGGGCGTCTATGATGTGACTCGAGAGAGTTTCTACTTTTATTCTCCTTTTCTAAACTTAACAAGTCCAATCCTGCCTCTTCATTGCATTGAGAAACAAAGATCCAAGTGCAAACAGAGAATCTTCATCCTTCCAAGAATTTGCATTTGTACAGGGTGCTTCAAAATTTCACACAAAATTAAACTGCATAAAATTCGTAGCGCCAGTAACTCAGGCAAGGAGAATTCTACTTAAGGGATATAGTGCTTAAAGTGGAGCCTTGTCTACTTAAATCCATATTTTATGCAGATGTCTTGTAATAATCCGAAAAGAAAATTCCTCTTTCCTTTAATATTTTTTCATTATGCTCCTCTAGCCCAATAAAATCTGAATCTAACAAAGTTTACAAAAGCTAGAGTTTGAGATTTGGTTCTTGGTTCCCTTGTTAGTATTTTTTCATATACGTATGAAAGTTTGCATGGATTGAGATATTGATTTGAAGTGAAAGGAAAAATTCGACATTCTTTCTTCCGGATGCAGCGCTCTTCATTTTTCAACCTTTCCCTAGAAAAAGCGAAGAAGAACGAGAGAGGAAGTTGACTTTTGGGAACTTTCTCGTAAAAAAGTGTTGCTCCTCCTAAAGCCAAAGCCCTAGCTAAAGTCTTGGTCTGTATGATCATATTCTATCCTTACATTCATATTCTGTTGGATTCCCTATGAAAAGTAGAGTAGTAGTAGTTGCTCCTGGGATGGATGCCTGCCCCGTAAGAAGAATAGGACGAAAAGGATTATTGAAAGGGGTAAACTAACAGAGGTTGGTTCGGAAGGAAGGATCCCCTGACTTTCTTCACCATCGACTCACATCGCTCTCGGCTCGCTTTCTTCAAAAACTTTCGCTTCCATCAAATCATCTAGTTTGATGGGAACTTTTGCTTAATTTGCTACATTCCAGCCTAGTCAACGCGGCTCCTTGGATCCATCCTTAGCCTTAGCTTTTTCCTTTCTTGTTCATCCTCTATGAATATAATACGGACGTAGTTTCATAGATATGGAAAGGAAAGCAAACGCCCTGGCACAAAAATATCCTTCTCATCCGTAAATACTTCCTGCCATCTGCAGATTATGGACAAAGTATTCCATCAAATTGCTTCATCATTTCCCATCAACCCAAGCCCTTCTACCCACGTGGACGGATTTTGTTTATGAAAGCACTAAGTTATTTACCTTAATTCCAAGTGTTCTTAGAAAAATTATATTTAACTAAATCCATTGTATATACAACTGAGCTGAAGAGACATATACAAATCTAAAATTCTAATCTTTGCTATTCAAGGAAAGTGACTTTCCTAGAAAAGAATTCTTGGCATTTCCTCCGATTTACTTTCTCGTTCTAAGAATTTTAGTTCAAAAAATGTTGTAGGGCCTAGACCTGGCTTAGCTGAGCAAGGGTGGCTGACTGACGGATTTTGAGTGACGAGTGAAGATCTAGGGAAAGATGGTGGAAGGCCGAGTAACTTTATTTTTGTTGGTTGCTCCTTATAATGTAAGAACACATTTTTCTAAGAAAGATGGACGGACAGGAGAGTAGAGTCGTTCTTTCTTTGGTTGGTTCGTGATGGTGGAGAGAGTGAAAGCTCCGTGTCATCAGGAAATGAAATGGAAGGAGAAAAAAAGCACCAACCACCAGCGTCAACATCAACAAAGCCTTATATAAAATGCACCACACGCCGCAAAACTCTTCAACAAAAATATAATACATTCGCCAAGAATGTAGAAAGCACGTAGTACGTAGCCAAAAACCAGAGGAGAGGAGAGTAAAGCTAAGGTAATGCATCAGCCACATTTTCAACAATATTGAGCAATCCCATGCTGCCACAATGGAGCTACTACTACCACTACATTTTTCTACATTACTCTCATAGCCATCCGTGTATATAGAAAGAATTTATTTTGAGATTTCTCCAGCTGGGAAGGATGGAGCAATAATACGGACAATTGTAATGGAAGCTTTCTCAGCCACCAAGCAAAAGCAAGGAATGACATGGTGGTGACAGATGCAATTGCAAACGACGAAGAGGATCACAATGCAATCCAATCCACAGAGGAAGAAAACCTTCCCAAGTAATCCAAACTCTATTGACATTAAGGAATTTGCCGTCGCCCGCTTTCTCCCGGGAAACTTTCTTCCTCTTCTATACCCAGAAAATTCTCCTGCCAAGCCAAGCCAAGCCATGCCATTTCGTCTCAGCCAGCAGCCAAAGCAAAAGCCAAACAAGTGAGCAATGCGTAAAGACATCCATCCACCCATCCAGCTTTTCCCAATAAATCCTAATTTGAACCAAAGCAAGCAAAGTGAAAACTTTACAGCCTGCATGAATTATAAATCTTAATGGCAATCAAGCGCATTCAAATTACATAGAGCCAATCAATTTTTTTCATCTACAGTTGTACGCTTTGAGTTTAGATAAATCTTAGTTTAGTCCATGCATAGACAAAGTGAACATGCTTCATGCTTCAAACACATACAAATATATTTGCAATTTATGTACTGAGAATTAGATACATACATTTTTTATGTGTGTGTGTAAGAGAAGTATTAGCAGCGCTGTACTGTGTGTGATGTTATTAGCGTCTCAAGTAATAATTCTGCGAACGAAATGTCAGCCAATGAAATTGGTGGGTGATAAGTGGTGAGAGTAGTAGTAAATCAGTGATTTTGAGATTAGTAAGAATTTTTAGTAAGTAGTAGTACAAGTACGCATGTTAATAAAATGGAGGAATGACATTTTTGCCTAAAGAAAATTGATCCCCATTCATACAAATAATTTTTTATAGTTTGGAATAACGGGATCTCTTTTACAAAGTATTTTAGATTGAGATTTAGATTTGGGTGATTGGTAGTTGTTTTTTGCTGGAGAAAGGGAAGACTCAGGAGGAAATTGTTTCTTTAGTATGGAAAATCGTTCATTCGACTGAAATATGATCCCTCGTTAAGGCAATAACAATAACAATAACTCGGGTCGATTTTCATCGTTTTTTAAATTTAATTGGAACTAAACATGCAGGAGAAATGGTTGACAAATGCGATTAAGATGAAACATGACTGAGGAATATAACACCCAACATGTTTCGATTGAATTTATCCTCCGTTTATCCAGGCAATTACTCATTCATAATTCTCATAAAAATTTGATAGTCAATTTATTTTCTTCCAAGTTGACGATTACACTAATATTTATTAGTTCTGATAGCCTTGAGCTACTTGACTAGAATTTTTCCTGCATTGGGGCATTCTATTTACAGTCAGTTCTTGGACATTGTACGTAAATCCATTTAAATTAACGACATCGCCAAAATTATTAATAGGCCAGGTCGGGGTTCTTTATTAATGTACGAATGCTGTAAAAATTTCAGTTATATCTCAACTAGTCACGCGTTAAATATAATTTCAAATAAGTAATTCCAGAGTTGGTTCCATTTCTCCAGCAATCAACACTTGGTTAGAAATGATAAAAATTGAAAGAGAACAAAATAAAATCCTGCTAATATTAATATTTCTAAGAAGGTATGTAAAAGAACAAGTGCTCACAGCTTTCAATCTCTAGCATACACAATTGCCTGTCCATAGGGAAGAACTGAAGGTCCATAGGACACGAAGCAGTCACAGTCAATCTAGAAAATANAACAAGTGCTCACAGCTTTCAATCTCTAGCATACACAATTGCCTGTCCATAGGGAAGAACTGAAGGTCCATAGGACACGAAGCAGTCACAGTCAATCTAGAAAATAATTAATTGAGTCAGTCAATGTTTAGAGAAAGTACTAATGGCAACAAGACTAAACATTTTAGTGGTTGGATGAATCTTGGTTCTCTCTCTGTCTCTTTGTGACCACAACGCGGCACTAACCCGCCAAGCCAAGTAAATAACCAAGTCCTGCCTGCCTACAATCTACAAGGACATAATTATCTCTCTCTGTGTTACACGCACCAGCAGATTCATTAATTGGTTAAACTTGCCCCTTTTCTCCCATTTGATTGAGGTGAACAAACACCAAAACACACTTTGAGTCAAATTAGACCAACTAAATTCCCTTCCTTGAATCTACACACTTAATTAAACAATTCAAGTTGTCCAAAAATACAGACTCCTCTAATGAATTGTTTCCTCCACTATCTCGTCGTGTCTTAATTTGCTCAGGTTTAAACTAAAAGTACAAGAAAATCAATATTGGTCTATACATAGAGCCTGCATAAATTCTTGAATCGATAAAGATTAGATAGACGTGACTGGTTAAGATCCTTTGTAAAACGAATGGCGGAAAAACGTCTGTTTGTATTTGTACAACTCTCCTAGGATTAGATCAAAATCATTATAGACGAGTTGTAAATGTAGTATTAGCAATTAAGTACTACTCTCGCCAAGGTGGGAGAAAGTATTCAAATCTCTATGATCTTTAATCAGCTTATTTTTAAATGCACAGCAGAGTAGAGCTGAACGAATACTTTTCTATTCCTAAGGATCCCATTCAATTTCAGAATGCGTCGACATATATCATACAAATTGCATAATCGGCTTATGGCACTTAAATTCGAGTCCTATTCTAGCGTATGGAATAGAAATGGAGCTGAATCCTTGAAAATGATTGTAGTCGTAGTATTCGTTGTACTTTTGTGTATAAAGTGAAGATCTTCCATATTTACTTTTGTGGATGAATAAATAAATATAATCAAATCAAAACAACTTACCGAATAGACCTAAGAACGTTGCCTTCTTGATCAATTCGTAAAAACTCATTGCTCGTCGTGGCTATGTGGAAGTAAGACTTTTTCTCATTCACAAAAAAGGTGTCCGGCACCCACATTTTTTTAATAAATTCTGAGCCAACCTGTAGAAATTTAAATTTACATTTAAACCAGAACATTAGTAAAACCAAAGCGCAGAATATTAAAATGTACATATAGTCCTTTATATGTATTCATATGAAAACTGCTACTAAATCTAGTTTTGAAATTAATATTGGATTTTGAATAATAATTAAGAATTAATGCAAATTACAGAAAGTTTTTCAATTCCCGGTCCTTTGAACTTTAGCCGAGGATCTTTCCAAGTCTGACGGAAGTAGAAGTCCATAGTGAAATCCTATGATGATGTAGATGAGGTCATAGTTCACATAAAAAGATGGATTTTAGTAAGGGTTCTCTATGATTTGTTTAAAAATAGAAATACATGTGGATAGGAAGGAGAAGAAGAAGAAGATAAAAAGTTGTCTAGTAGTAATCACAAATTTTACTAACGTTTGGAAACTACCCACTATCAAAAACATAAAGTTCAAGCCTATAAAAAGAAGAAGAAGAAAAGAAAAAAAAAGTCACTGCTCACTAAACTAAACTAAAGTCTATGACTAATATGTGAGTGAAAGAAGAAGAAGGAGAAAAAAAGACAGAGAGAAAGCTAGTTTTGCTTTCTGAAGAAGACAGAGACAGCAAAGTGCAAGAAATAGAGAGAAAGAGAGTTTGAAGATTAAAAGAAAAGACATTTAATCCTTTTTGAACAGAGTGAGAGATCGGCGAGCGAAGGAGAAAAAAAAGTTTAGTTTAGTTTTTCGTTGTCCAATCCAAGGACTATGTAGTAAGTTTGTAACTTAACTTGGCATACATTGGGATACACAAAGCGGAAAAACCAAGGAGAAGCAGTTGTCGCAGTAATCGTAATAATAATGACTCGAGTCAACATGGTTCGCATTTTTTAAAGGTTAATAGAACAGCCACGCGTGGAATCACTTTTGTAGGGAAATGGAGAAAGTACGTATGGTGCAATGCACGAGGGAAAAAAATCCCATTTAAAATATCTGAAGAAAATATCTAAGAAAAGACGAGGCGGGAGTTTGGAGCCAAGACTTGTCCTTCTCATTCATCCAAATGCCAAGTCTCCAAAGTAACATCTCTTTTGTCCACGAAAAAGATTGTTAAATTCTTATCAAATTCATTCAAAATAACTCTTTTTCTTCAACCACTGGACAAATGATTGAGAACCCGACAAAAAAAAACAGCTGCTGCTTGCGCTCAGTCCAACTAGCCCAATTTGATTATACATAGGAAAAATCCAATGGGTCAAGGAAAGCAGAAAATAAATTTTGCCATTGCAAGCTTTTTTTTCTCTCTTTGGAAGTATTTGCAACACATATATCTTTTTTTCTTTTTTTGCTAAGAGCGAATGTCATGCATTATTTTTACAGTGTCTTGATCCAAATGCTATAAAAAGTAGGGCGAATGGCTAAAAGCACTCTTACTACACGTAGTATTTGGATAAGATAAGAACTCAATGTTCAAAAATTCAAAATCATTAACCCAATTTCTTTTTCAAATGCTGTAGGCTAAGAAGGTGCGAGAAAAATGATTCCACGGTTAGCTCCTTCGTCTTTGCTTTGTGAATTTTCCATGCAATGATTTTGAGTTTTACAAATCCAAGCAAAGTTTTTTTTTGCAACATTCAACGTGCAAAGGTAAAATGAAAAAGTTGTTAAAAGTAAGTTAACTGGAGTTTATTTTCTGTGTCTTTAAAATTGAGAAGGAAAAACAAAAGAATTTAAGGATGATTACAGGGTTACAAATAGTAAGAGTACTAGAAATAGTGTGTTTTGTCTTGTAGTACTAGTTTTTTGTAGTTGTGTGTTTATGTTTTAGTTAGTTTCTTAGTTCTAAGAAAAACTTTTTATTTGTAAGGAAGTAGAGAAGACGGGGTTAAATTTGCCAAAAGTAACAAGTAATCGTATAAAACAGTAAGTAAAGGAACCATGCAAGAGTTGTGTCCGTCCTACGTCTAGTTATTTTTACTAGTTTCATTGTCTCGGGAGACCAGTGACACAACCAAACAAAGTTCAACTTCCAATGGGCAAATAGTCGACGTGAATGTGGGAAATTTGGTCACACAAGTTTTACCCACCAAACATGCCGAGCTAAACTTTTCCAATATACAGAAAGTAGTCTATTTTGCCTCTTGGATGATTAGGTAAAGCAAAATATCCACATTGGATCAAAAGAAAATAAAATTAATTACTCTTTTTATTTTGGATGACTTTCCATGTCCCACCCAACCAATAAATTCAATTCTGCTCTTTGAAACAACCGTAATTCAACTCATGTCAAAATTTGCGTGGTGAGGGAAATGTGAAATGATATTACGTGTGTACGTAAGTACACAGGCAGGCGAAGTAAAATGCAATATTGCCAGAAGGAATTTTTCTTTAATCAGCATTTTTTGGGGAGCATGATGACTTTATTTAATTAACTCATACGTTTATTATTCTGTTCAATTAACTCGTCCTAGTTCTGCTTTGCCATTGCCAGGGGCTCATGTTAACTCGACTTTTGATATTTAGCCCATTAGGTAGAAAAGGGTTTTTTGATCATGAAACCTTAATTCATTCCCCTGTTCGCTATTTGAGTTTTGATCTCTTGTGGAGGAAAAATGCTGGAGGGTTCGTTATGCTGACAGAAAGGAGCATGCAAAAATTTTAGATTGAATTTCATACTCGGAATTGCAAAACGCACTCAACTTCAATGTGGGCCACGCTAGGGAGTTTGACTGGCTGAGTCGAATAATAAAATTATCCTGGAATTTTAATCATATTTACGCATGCAAATATTAATTTGGGGCCTGAAGCTAAAACTTGTTTTAGACGCATGTCACGAGACAATTAAAAATTAATTTGGGGCTTGGAATTTTAATAATCATGATGATGGCAAGACGGAACTGGATCTAGAAGAATTTCTTTTTAGATTTAGGATTTCTTCGTTGCTTACGGCACATGGAGAGTCAACCACGTGGAAGTATTAAAATACTCAGGCTGATATGCTGAAATAATTAAGTGTTAAGTAAATAAAAGTAATAGTAGAATATGAAGATTAAGAAAAATGAAGAAATAACAAAACCAAAAACAAAGTTATCCGTCCTTGTAGGATTTGATTGCCCGTATTAGTGGCATACTAAATTATTCATACACACATCCAACACTACAGCCAAATTCTGGAAAGCATGATGACGTAAATTCTCCATCATTGCTATCTCTTATCCAAGCTCCAGGAAAGAAAAAAGGAATTCAACACCTAGAAGATGAAAAGTAGTAAATTGAAATTCATTGTGAGTAATTAAATGGTAAAAACTAACTGAGTGGTGAGGAAAAAAAGTCCAAGAAACAAGTTAATTTAATTAGATGGAGGAGTTGGTAAAAGCTTTGAGTGAGAAAAAGATCTGGCCGTGGGGTTGGTTCGTATGAAGACAGGGATGGAATAAAAAGTACAAGTCAGACTCAGAATGTAACTTTAGGAGGAGGATGGTCCCTGGGAAATGAATGAATGAATAAGTGATTGAAATGGGAGACGAGAAGAAACTAGTTTTTTCTAGTGGAAAGAAAGTGATGGAGAAACAAGAAGAGTGAAAGTCGTGAGTAGTACGCATTGGTGAATTTGAAAGAGACAGATGAAAGAAGAAGAAGGAGAAGAAGTAGAAGACATGTTTCGACTCAGCACCTAGTATAGTATCAAACACTCCTCCAAAACTCTTTTCTTGCTCTTTTTTTTTGTATTCCTTTACTCTCCTACATAGGATTTAGTTTTAGAGCCAGAACATTGCATTGAATGAAACACCCTATGTCGAGGAGTAGAAAATTTCAAGGTATAGTTCAAGAAGAAAAAAATTCACTTTCTAAAATTGCCTTTTCTGAAAATGGAAAGTGTACGTACGTATGTACAAATGAGGCGTTTTATTTTGATTACACGGAAAGATAGAATGAGAAGAAAGTTAATTTTATTTTAGATTAGATTAGATTTTTTGTAAAGTATTAGGTAAAGTACCATGTCAACTTCAGAGACGGTGCTGATGGAGAGAACATACATAGTCACTCCGACAATTACAGGCAGACCTGATACAATCAACCCACGTTTTTAAATATTTCCTTTGTAAATTACAGTAATTTTTAATTTCACAGTCTTCATTTCTAGCAATACTAAAATTAAATCAGATTATTAAAAATTATACGTAGGATATGGAGTCGTTTCGGTTTTTTGCTGTCGAATAGTCTCTTCATAATCACTTACGCATTATGTTTTAATTTATGTACAATTACAGAAAATCATAATGTGTTGGAATTTTTGGAACGGGTTAAGTAAAAGCCGTAGTACAATTTTTGCAGTGGAATGTTGGAGCCGGGCTAGAATTTTGTCATTAGTCGTGCGTGCCGTAGTTTCAATTGTCAAATAAATTTAAAACTATGGAAGTGCGAGTTTGACAGTGGAAATGGAAAGGCATTCAAAGTATTGCCTGCCCCACTTTTTGTTTTCTTTCTAGAATTCTACGGCTTGATATTAACAACGTGTTCCCCCACCTCCAACATCCTTTTAATTTTGTGTTGTGTGTGACTAAAGTGAGTGATTGAGTGCGTGAAGCTTTGTGACACATGAGAAGTGAAAGCTTTGGCATTGCGGTGTAATTAGAGTTAAACCCTAAAATTAACACGAGAAATGTTTTCGAGTTATTATTCAGATTTGAGAAATCTAAACCAGATAATTTTAATCAATTTTAGATGGAGAAAGTTTTTAAATGTTTGGGCCAAGGGATAGAAATTAGTTTAATGTATAAATTCCCTCACATAGTATTTATTAAAATTTTTTTTGGTAAAGAATAAATTGAAATTTAATAAAAAAAGAATAAAAATGTCATGCTCGAGCTTAAGAATAAAATTTGAATCAATTGCTTGCTTTTGAACCAAATGAGTTCTAGATAGAGACTACAATTGAGCTGACTGGAGAATAATAATAATAAAAATAAAAAGATAGAGACAGATAGGAGGATATAGAGAGAGAGAGTGTGATGTAGGATTTAATGTGTTGGTGTACCATCTCGACTTCGGAGAGTGTGGAAATGCTGAGGACGTACATGGTCACTCCAACCACCACCGGTTCACCTTTTACCATATAACCCATTCAGCAATATTCATCTTAAATTAACATTAATACTAAATCTACCAGATTAGATTGTTAAAGTAAATTAATTGACATACACATTGACTAGTTTAAATCAAATTAATGGTATTTAACATAAATTAGTCAATGTATAACATATCCGGCGGGTTTCTGCAAATGCCTGCAACATAGACTGTCGTGTATTTATAGTTTACACAAGTCGTCGTCGTATACCTTGACATGAATGAATTGAAACAAATGACCTGACTCGTCATGACCTTATTTTAGCCAGCCAAATATTCTGGCACACACGCTATCCTTGGCAAGGCAAGAGGTCCGAGTCCAAGCAACATAACAACAGGAGGTAATAATCCGCATTCGGTGAAGTTAAGTTGAAATGGGAATGTGAAAGTGAATGCTCGGCTAAGGTTTCCCAGCTGACAAAAATTGAGTAAGTGAAGGAAAAGGTGAAATAGTCAACGTTGTTTGGTCCAAGGAGAAAAGAAAAGGAAAAGACCTCTGGACTCAAATGGACATTTTCTGGGAAATGAAATCTAAAGTTTTTTTTTCTCCAAAGGCTAATGTTGTTGTTGCTGAACCTTAATCGTCAAAAGGAAAAAGAAAGCTGGTGACTCGGTCCACTTGCGTTGCATACTAGAATGCAATGCAATTTTAGATATTTCATAGTAGCGTGCGTGTCTTATTCTCATGACGTGTCAGAATCATATTAACTTACTGATGGATTAATACTACTTTAGTTTAGATAGGGGCCATTGCAAAAGAGAGAATGGAGACAAGAGGTGTCATTCTTCATTCTCCCCGACCCGAAAAATAGTATACGGAGAAAAGTTGACATTTGAAATTTATTCATGACAATGGGTTATATTTATGTGTTTATTGTATTATTCCTCGTACTAGTCCTGTTTCCTGGGAGTGGGGAAAATAGGTGAAAGGGTTTCTTGTCTGAACAAGCTACGTTTTCAATTTTATATTGGTTCAGGTGGAGGAAGGACATTTTAGTGAGCTAAGGCTGGCTGGTGCAAATGTAATATGGTTGGAAATATTTTACAAAGTTTTTATGCCTTGGGTCCCTGTCTATGAAGATAATAAATGCGGAGAAAGGTTTCATTGGAAAGGGAAGGGGAAGGAAGAGATAAAGTTCTCTCTCTTCTCCAGATTCCACAACCTCAAATGGTGTCATAAAGAAACACTTAAGCTCATGTTCAAGTCTTAAATTTATTAAGGATGCACTCTAAAGGAAAATTATAGATGATAGCTTTCAGAATGGAGAATGGATTCTTATTCCATCGACTACATTTCCCTGTCACACCGCTATTGAAATTATAGCTCTCCAGGTTTTTCCCTCAAATGATTGCAGAGAGACCTCAATGCATCCTAGGACTGATTATTTGATTTCTCGCGAATAATTTTGAATTTTGACTAAATTTTAATTTATATCTGATTAGACCACCTAGGGACAATCAGTCTATTGCATTACATGCCACTATTATTTTTGGTTTGCGTGTGCCATTTTCTACTAAAGTTTGACCTGTCGTGCAAGGAAATATAATTACAATTTCGCTCTTGGCTTCAGGCTCGCCGCCTCAAAATATAATTAGGAAAGATAAGAAGAGAAAAACTAAAGTTTGTGTTGAGACTAATTTGTGCTCATATTTGCAATATAAAACTTGGGTCCAAAAAGTCCCGACTCACTTATGGTTTATAATCTTCCTGACAAAAATACATTTACCCTTCTTTGCTAAGTTGATTATTGCGTTATGATAATTGCAGTGGTGAAATGCACGGAAGGTTGGGCAAAGTGGGTAAGCGTGTCTAAAGGGATACTATACTTGCAATTATTTACGCTATTTTAATTAGCAAATAGACAGAAAACTTTTCCCTCATGAATTATTCCTTTAGAGCCCTCCGCCTACCTTTTTCCATTGCACTCATTATTAATTCCTTTGCAAAAATAAATAGATAATAATACGCAAAAAGTTTTGAGCATGGAATGCATGACCTCGGTTCCACAAATAGTTTGTTAATGAGGGAATATAAAATGCAGCAATGCAAAATGACTTATCCTTGTCCAACTGTGGGATTTAGAAATAATATTTCATTTGCAGCCAGCCAGCCAGCCAACCAACCATGTATGGTAGAGATATGTACAAATTTATATTTTGAACAAGTTGCAGAAAAGAAAGTTGAGAGAAAAGGTAGGTCTTCCAAAACTGAGTTGAATAGAAAGAAGAAACTGGGGAAAAATTGAGTGAAAATAAACTTTCTCTCAGACTTTCTAATTTTGCAAGGAATCTATTTCAAGACTTTCTTTGTATGGAAGACGACAACATGGGCTCTCAAGTTCAGAATCTATATGTGTATACATTCCCGCTTCCCTTTATTTATGTCTGCCCTACTACTAACTGCTTACTTAATCCCCCCAGAGTATAAAATATACGAATCTCATAGTAGGGCCAAGAGTCTGTATCTTTAAATAGGTACATTTACGTCTGGGAGAAAAACAAGTTCAAACTAATTTCGACCTTCACTCAATTTCAATGAGTTATGAAAGACATGCCTTTTTCTCATCCTGTATTTATATGGACTTAAACGTAAGGGGAAA